>JAVJIF010023286.1:0-49141 GCA_038442645.1 Agave tequilana
GATATTACATCAAAGTTGTGTTTTATACAATACATCTAGTTGCCCAACAGGATCATTTGAGGCATACAAGCGGTTTTATCTGCTTTCAAGCCAAGTCAATGGGACAGGAAAGGCCTTCCTCCGGCACGAGACCGTAATCCTTCGCACATGAACAGATGGTGCCACAGGGACACGGTCATTTTTCTCCACAAAATGGCAGATCATGCCAGGCCATTTTTGTTGAAGCTTGGCAATAAAAACCTATCGCCGCCAACACGATAGATCACGTATAATGGGAATCGGCAGTGATACCAGTGATCTAACAGGCGCGATGCCCACTTTCCCGAAGTGGATCGCTATCAAAGGCCACCAAAGTTGAAAGTCGGCAATGGTGTCGGCGATCCCACAGGCGACGCCCACTATCTTGAAGCGGATCATCTCCGGTAAAAGCGGCAGCCAGCCTCACCTCAGAACGAATCATCACGGATAAGAGGCTGCCAACGGCCTTTGGGACACGCACCCGTTGCCCCGAATTGTTCCTCCTGCTTAAAAGTAAAGCTTCAACCAGGGAAGCATAAGGCAATTTTATGGTTTCTTCCATCAAGTCACCAGACTGGCAAGCATAGCTCGCTGCAAGGCAAATCAGAACAGATTAGCAACTAAGCACAGGAAGAGCTACAAAAGAGCTAAGTCAGGTTCTTTGGGTCAAAGCAATCCAATTTCAGTTAAAGCAGAGGATAAGCCTCGCCTGCACGGCAACCAATGGGCTGGCTCAGCAAACGCCAAGTCCTAGCCTCGCCTATATGGCAAAGTCAGACTGATCTTGTGAGATACAGTCTCAACATTCACCAATATCGCAAGACCGGCTCAACTCTTGAAGAGACCAAGTCCCAAGTCCTGCCTGCGTAGCGGACTTAACATGTGGTGAACAAATCAAGATGATAGCTTCACAGAAAGCTATGATGAGATCCTTCTCTGCAGCAGCCAATTGCAAGATGGAGAACAAGGGAAGCCAGCCAATCCCTAAAGCAGCAAATCAAGGGAGATGAGTTCCCTAAAAGCGGTGAAGTCTCTGAATGATCAAGACTTACCGGTCCTTGGCCGGATAAGAACCAGAATGGGCTTTCCCATTAATTCAGAGATCTGAGTATATCTCTCAACCAAGAGAAGAGAAAACAAGCAGGCCATTTCTCTTCAGAGGACCTCAAGTGTCCTATTTATAGGCCCCATGGCCTGAGCACTCTCACCTCAAGCGTGGAAGCTCGAGTGCATTCAAGGCATTTATTGCGCCTTGATGGAAGGGACGGTTTTCCCTTGGAACCGTGCAAAGGGAGAAAACGTCTCCCTCATAAAAGGCACTTATGGCGCCTTGAAAAAGGGAAACATCCTCCTTTGGTAAGGTGCGACCGGAGAATATCTCCCTCGAACGGCGCGAAAGGAGAAATGATCCTCCTCGTAAATCAGCCCCTGACAGTTGGTTTTGAAAAGGCAACAGGAGTTCCAAAGCGAACTTATTCCCGGAAGCCCAGATGCGGAGCTACCCGTGCGCGAAGCTACTCAGAGTCACGATCGGTGCAATTCTTCGGCAGATTTATCCCAAAGCAGGATTGAAGGCGAAGCTGAACTCAACCATCATGGCGACGTTCATATTCCACACACCATCGATCACAGCAGTTCAAAGTGTTTCGAAGTCTGGGCTATTGCAGACTTTCGAAAACTTTGAAGGGGGTCTTGTTGACACTTAAAAAAGACAAGATTCCTATTGGTCTGAACAAATATCTAACTTGTTGACATTTATAAAAGACAAGTGGCAGACGAGCTGAAGACCAGTTTTCATCCACCTCCAAGGGACAAGGAAGCAGCTTGGACTCCACTGATCCAGCAAGCAGAACAGTGAGCCCGGGACGTTTCTAAACAGACCTCAGCAGGTCTAAGATGCTAGCATTTAGCATTACATTAGCCCAAGGAGATAGCCTCGATTGAGAGGCTAGCATCATCCAACTTCGCCAGGAAGCTAATTGACAGCTTCGCCGAAAAGCCTCTTTTCAGATTTCGCCAAGGATTGCCTTTAGCTCCGCTATGAGCTTCAAAGCGGGCAGCTCCGCTATTGATCTACTACGGTCAACCTTTGACCAATCAAATCTCCTGATGAGATTGGATTCAAACAAATCAAATCCAATCAGGATTCAAATATGGCAGGTGATTGCCGCTATCTCTTGGCTCTCTTGAAACGAGTAAGAGGATCAAGGAGAATCTCCCAACAATATGGAAAGGATCAAAACAGATCAACCGACCTGCCAATCCTAGCCTCGCAGCAAGGCTAATTTCCAGATTTAAACAGATTTGATTCAATCTGTTTCCATATCTTCAAGGGACGATTATACCCTTGCTCTCCCTATAAATAGCCCGCCAGGGGTACAAGGAGACACACACGCATGCATACGGGAGGACTCCACAAGCAGAGGCTTCTTCATAACGCACCGTGCGCTCTTGAATTCAGAGACCTTTTAGAGAATTGCTTTCTCTAATCAGGGTGTTGATACCCTAACATCGTCCTTCTTCTCTAGGAATCTCCGGAACCAGGCGAGAAGGAATTCCTTATTGAAGGCGATTTTGAGAAGCAGCAAGAAGGTTCTACCAACCTTCTGTTCTCTGATTCCCGGAACGAGGCGAGAAGGGAATCTCATCGCTCGCATCGTCAAAGGGACAAAGTGATCGCGCGCTGACCAGACTCCTATCGGCACACTTCTCCAGAATCTCTGAGGAGATCTACTTGTAATTTTTTAAGAATACTTGTAATTTAGCTCCTCAAACTCTTTTATTTGTAAGTTTCCCCCTTTGCAAAATTAATGGAAAACAACAACACCAACAGTCACGCTGGAGCCCGCACTTCCATTAGAACTCATTCGAACTCCGATATGCGGGTACCATTATTTGAATAGGAGAGAGACCAAATAACATATTCTCCTGGCGTTATTATTATACAGATGTGTGTGTGTGTGTTAATATGCACTAAGAATGCTTATCACGCTAACACCAGGCGGCACAGGCAGGAGGGAGGAATATTTTCTTTGGAGGATAGATTCAAGAGGTAGCCCCACAGATTCGGGAGGTGGCCCCCACCTCGTGTGTGGTGTGCCACTTTGCTCCATGTGGCACTTTGTTCTGTGTGGGGAATGGATTCTAGAGATGGCCCCCACAAATTCAAGAGGTGGCCCCCACCACGTGTGTGGCGTGGCACTTTGCTCTGTGTGGCACTTAGTTCCATTCAGGATCCGTCGGACGCTAGCATGATCGTGGGATACATCCTCGTCATCCCGACAACAGGCAGGCTCTGCTGGATGCCGGTATAACTGTGCTAACAAGAGTAACAGTATATGGGACATGAGTACAGGGGATACAGGGGTTCAGCAGTACAGGAGTACCAGATGTCTGGTAGCAGTATAATAATCATGTCAAGGTCCCCGTAAAAGTGATAATCATGAATATGTAATGTAGTACAGGTGTCAAGTGTAATAGTATCCAGTCAGGTGTCATAACATTAGGTCAAATGTACTAGTACCATGTGAAAGCATGTCAAGTAAGTGATAGCATGTCAATTGTCAAGTATCAAATATCAGGTGTTAGGTATCAGGTGTCAAGTGATAGCATGTCAAATACCAGTGTCAGATATCAAGTGTCAGGTATCAGGTGTCAAGTAATAAGATGTCAAGTACCGGTGTCAGATATCAAGTGTCACGTATCAGGTGTCAAGTAATAACATGTCAAGTATCAGTGTCAGATATCAAGTGTCAGGTATCAGGTGTCAAGTATATACATATCAGGGTCAGGTAATTAACATGTCGGTATCATGTAGTTGAATATAGAGTTACAACATCATATGTCAAGTAATCATTCGGTCATGCAACATGATATAGGAGAACAATATAGTTAAACATTTCAGACTCTTCACAACCATATCTATAACAACAATAATTTAATCTATTAATTAGCTATGCAAAGCCGAGCGAAGCGGGAGCGTATCTAGGCATATCCATGCAAGTATAATACCAGTTAAATGAATTATAATAATGGTCAACAGGTATTCATATAACATATTAATTTTAGAAAATCACCCGCATAACATATATCAACTCGTATAATGACACATCATGTATTAAAAGTTAGAGTAGCAATTGTTAGGCATGTAATGGTCGTAACTTGACATTCACATATCAATATATCATTCAATAAGTACTAGAGTAGCAGTTACTAAATATGAATTGATGATAACAAAACACTCGCTTAAATTTAAATCAAGCCCTAGATAGAATTAGTAGGGCATGAAGCAACCCAAAGAAAGTACTCGTCTAAAATCATTAAAAAATACCGTAAAATTCTGGAACACTAGAAACACATGCATGTCACCAATCCATATATTAAAATATACATATATATTAATTAATATTAATTTATTGAGAGAGAGAATGAGATAGGAGAGAGAGAGGAGAGAGAAAAGAATGAACGAGAGAGATGTTGGAGAGAGAGACTTGTGGGAAAGTGAGAGAGAATGTGTGTTTGCAGGAAAAGTTAAGGGGGGGGAGAGAGAATTTGATGAAAAAGAAGGGGGTAAAAGGGGAAAGAAGGAAAAAGAAAGAAGAAAGAAAAGAAAGAAAGAAAGAAAGGAAAGAAAGAAGAAAAGAGGGAGGAGGGTGGTTTCCGGCGGCTCTAGCTGCATCCGGCGGCCTGGGCGCCGCCGCCGCCGCTAGAGGGGCGGTCGGCGACGCCCCTGGGGGAGGTTGTGGAGTGGGTTTTAGGGACTTGTTGTTGTGGTTGTTGTTGGTTGTTGGAGATAATGGTTGTTGTGGTGGTGGTGTAGGGAGGAGTTGGTGGTGGTGATGGGAATTGGAAGAGGAGGCGGATGTGGTGGTAGGGTGGTGGAAGTGGAGGAGGTGGTGGAGTGTTGGTGGTGAATTTTGAGAATGAAGATGGAGGTGAAATGGGTTTGTGTTAAAATTGAAGGAGGATGGTAGTGTATTGTGGAAGGAGGAGGGAAGAGAAAGTTCGGGGGAGTGGACGGTCGGACCTAGGGGGCCGGCGGTGCTGGTGGCGTTGGTAGAGGCGGCGGTCATGGGGAAGGGAGAGGAGTGGAGTTGGTGGGAGAGAAGGAGAGGGAGAAAAAGAGATGGAGAGAAGGGAAGAAAGAAAGAAAAAAGAAGGAGAGAGAGAGAGAGAGAGGGAGAGTATGAGAGGAGAAGTAGAGGGGGATGGTGCAGCTGCTGGTGCTGCTATCGGCAGGGGATGGGGGAATACGAGAGTAGGTGGAGAAGAAAGAAATGGAAGAGAAAAAGAAAAGAAGAGAATAAATTAATATTATTTAAAGTGGGTAAAAATTGACTGTTTCAAAATTGATCCAAAAATTCTCAAAAATAGAAAATATTATTTTAAGATGTCTTGTGAAATCTGATTCATGAAATTCAGTCTGTTTTTTAAACTAAAAATCCTGAAATTTTTCGGCGATACCAGTCAACACAAAAATCGGTCATATTTTGATAAATTCAGAAAATTCAAAAAAATGTATTTAGATAGAAAATGTGATTCTAAAAATTCAACTCCATTTGAAAACTAAAAATCCGGGAATCGGTCAGCGACACCGATCGACACCGGTTTTGAAGATTTTGCAAATTAATTCTGAAAAATTCAGAAAATCATGAAAAATCTAAAAAATTGAAAAATAATGTTTGAAATTAAAACAGGTCAAATCTGACTATCGGAAAGACCAAATCAAATAGTACACTAGGATCGGATCCCCGGTTCAGACTAGAACTGACTCCGAGTCCACGAATCCGGATCCAATACAAAACAATCACACACATAATCATAAAACAAAAAATAAATATAAGAACTAAATCAAAAAAATACAATCGAAAAATCAGAATACATATCTAAATGCGTATTCCAGGAACTGGGTGTTACAACATTGATAGTTTGTACATGATGAAAATGATAGAACTCCTCCATGTATGCCGCCACCGTCCTTGTACCTTACTTACATTGCTCAAATTGATTGTAGGGGATCTGTTGATAGTCTGGTGGAAAGAATCTACCTTGTAAGAGTTGCTTCATGTGCCACCATATCATCATTGGTGATTTGCCTTGGCACCTCCTTGTTATTTGCAACTGGTCACACCATAAGGCTCTTCCTCCTTTGAGCTTGTACGCTATGAACTTGACATGTTTTTTCTCAGAAATGTAAACTATGTCAAAGGACTTCTCTACTTCATAGACCCTGTCCAAGAAGGACTCGATAATTGGCATGATTTTATCTCATTTTATTGCTCCTATTTATCCATATTTTTGTATATAAACAATGTTACTCTAGTATTTTAGTGTTTATTACAGAAAATTTTGCAAGATAGAGAAAGTACATAAATTGCGTCTTTTGAAAGAGTGATCAAGTCAAAAGAAGAGTTATTGAAGGACTTTCCAAATATGTTGGGATATTTTAGCTATAATTTTAGCTAGAGGACTCTGAAGCAGGTCATCTAGGTGTTAAAGAAAGAGCATTCAGAGATCTACAACTTTCATGTTGAAGATTTTTGCTAATTCGGCCATTTGACCGCTCAAAACAATCAAAGAAGTTCTATTTTTGCTTCTGAACTGAGGCTGAAATGTAATATCAGGAATTTGGAGGGTTCTTTGTGTAAACATCTATTATCATATAAACTCAATTATGAGTGTGCAGATGGTTTTTTTTTTAGGTTTTGAGATTAGTTTGTAATCTGGGGTTTCTTTTGGGTAGCTTCTCTAACAAAAGGATTATTTTTTTTGTTTTGTTTTCTTTTCTCTTGAGTCGACTGTGAAATTCTTTACATAATTTTGTGATCATTGCACTCTTTTCTTTTGCTTTCCCTGTGTATAATCCTTGTGGCTGTGTTTTCAACAATTTGTCATCGTTGTTTTTGGATGCTCAGAAGTGCCACGACGAGCAAGTTGTGTCAAGGCATGTATGTCCTCGGGTTCAACGTGCTAGTGTTTGCCTGCACAATTTTCAGTGCCAAAAAGCAGAGGTTTGGGCTGGTTGTTGAACAATGTGTGATTCTGATAATATCTCTCTCCCTAACCCTTTTAATTATTTTTCTATTTACTGCAATTGTTAGATTAAATTTTAATGAATTTGAATATTTTGTTATTAATTTAAACATGGGTAACTAAACTCTTTGCAAGTATCTAGAGATGAATCTTGGTTATATTATCTTGTGGTCAACCTGTAGTCTCCTATCTAGGGTTGTACACACACCAATTGACCTGCCACTTTTAGGAGATTATTTCTAAGATAACTAGCTATTTGACAGGTGATGTATTAAAATTCAATGGTCTATGTTTAGGGTTTTACCCTTTTTTATTTTTAGTTTATTTAGTCATTTTATTTATCTTTGATGGATCATGTGATGAAAATTATACTTTATGCTTAGATCTAGTGTTCAGATTTAATTTGTCTATTAGAAATAGAAATTTGGTGATTGACTACAGACTGGTATAGAGACCAAATTGACCACTTGATTCTAGTTTAGGGGATTCTACACTAGGTGCTTGATTTTCTTAGATTAACACATAGTTCAGAACAAACTCACAAAAACTTTTGACCAATTCACCAGAAGTGTTGAAACCATAAGAACCACCTGTCCCTCAATCTTCATCACTCAATATCAAAGTTATTTAAAACGAGGAGAGTGGAATCTCCCCATCACTCGATGTCAAGGTTCTTACTGAAAGAAGGAATCTCGATCTTCATCTGGTACTCGTTTGAACTTGGCTCTCTTTCCCTATTCGGGTTAGGAAAAGGAAATCTCTCCTGTTAAGATTTGGATTGGCCATCCATCGTGGGCCTCACCCGTAGGCCATCCTTCCATCATAAGCTCGTTCTTGGAGTCTTCTTTTGGATAAAAGGGGTTGTGAAACTCTCCTCATCAGAAAGATCTTCATAAGAAAGATTTCATATAGGACGTCTTGGGGGTGGTGTAATTGTCATAGTGGTGGTTGTTAGAGGAAAAGTTCTTGTGGTGGAGGTTGTGGATGAGGGTTACTTGATGGAGGTGTATGTGGTGTGATTAGTCATCAATTCTGCATTTTATATCATATTTCTGTAGCCGATTTATGAATAAAACACTACTATTAACCCATGTTTGGCCTCTTATGTGCAGATTACTTTGGATAGGGGCAAAATGGGGATTTAGAGCTTAATAAACTCATTTTCGAGTAATTAATAAAGATTTCTTGGATACCAAGTTAACGAGCTTCTAGAAAATACATTGGATCCCAAATTAAAGGTTGTATCTGCAGAAAATACGAATCCAAATACCAGAAAACCAACTATATACAGAAGCTTCTTGCAATAAGAAAATACGAATCCGCGGCAAAGTCAGGACCAAAGGCCCTGAATTTTACCACATGGCCTCGTCTCGTCATCGAGGGCAAAAATCAAGAGAGGAGAGCAGTAGCTGGGGTTTCTTCTTCTACTACTTTAGTTTAGGATTTTTCTCTTTTATTTTGTTTGTATTTTCTTTCTTTTTACATATTAGGATTTAGAAAAAGATAGATTCATGAGAAAAAGAGAGATTTCTGTAAAAGAGAGTGATAATCTAATACAAAAATTTCTCCTTTCTCTACATTGTTTCTAGATCTATGGTTATCTCATTTTCTCTCATGCTGATCTCATTACTAACTCCCTAATACACTAACACTTGGTTGATTATGACCTACATGAATCTAATAGCCTCAAATAGGTTGCTCTTGGAAGAGTCATAGATGGATCATGATGAAGGGTCTCTAATTCCTAACTAACAAGCTAACTTGCAATGACTTCTTTATTTCATGCTTACTCTCTTGTGGTTTTGATGGACTAATTGTACCTTGCACCTTATTTGTTAAGTCAGAATACTAACCACTTCTCATGGGTTATGCTTCGAAAAGCTTATTAACTAACAAGCCTATGAGTGCCAATGATATCTTGAGGCATTAACCACCATAAGAGGTTAGTGGGAACAATTAGTAATGAGTGATCTGTGGGTTTTCTTTTCTTTTAAATTTGTTTTCAAAACCACTTTTCAATCACAACTATTTTTTATCTATGTTTTCATCATCTTCTTCTCTATCTCCTTCTTGTTTTAGTTTCCTTTTCTTTTAAATTCTTTCAAATTAAAGAAGAACTATTTAACACATTTCGTGAATCACCTATAAATCTTCTATCGCCTCCCGTCCCTGTGGACTGCATAACCACTATATTATCGCGGTAGTATCGAGGAAGCCAAAACATCACAAGCACACACTCTGATTTTCAAAACACACATTTTCTATGCACGATTTCCCCTCGATCAAATTTTGGCGCCGTTATCGGGGAAGGGAACAGTTTAGTTCATGATTTTGCTAACATTCTCTTCTCTGTTTCTGTGTGCAGGTAATTTTCACAGGAACTGAATATTGCAGAACATATCCTAAGCCTATAGCTCCCTGCTCTAGGAAGCAGAGAGCCTGCTTCCATAAAAGAGTCGCGCAAACGCGGGGCACAAACAGGGTGCCAAGACCCAATTTTTGCAGGGATATCTCAATTGCCAAATTATGTCGACTTCTGTTGTTAGTTTCCTAAATTGTTTTGTCTATACATTGTAATAAAAATAGCACAAATCGATAATTGGAATTATTAAAAATAGTTTAGACATGTGTATTTTAGGCACATGTCAATTTTAATTCCATATTATTGTATTTGTTCTGTTATTGAGTGCTAGACCGAGATATACATGTTGCATTACATGTAGTTTAGGACAAAGATTTGGGTGATTTAATCACTTTGAATGTTATTCTTGTGTATATTGTACACTTGAACGAATCAAATTTAAGAGCAAATCCCAACATAATATAAGGTGGGGAAGTCATTATCCTCTCTTGGTCAAAAATCACCTCCTCACTGATACAACCCAAGCCTAATAAAACATGTTAGACGTTGGACCATTAGGGACATCTCAGACTCATTAAGAGATTGTCCTCAGGAGGAAGTTGTTAGAATCGGACTCATACTCAATCATTGTCTAAAAATTTGGGATTAAGAAGTTAAGCCTCAAAGATTTAGTAATTTGGCATAATTAGGCCCGTTGCTCAGCACGGATACCTCCCACTGAATTTTTTTCCTACTTGACTAATTAGCTCATGGTCAGATTACTGCACTATCCCTCTCTTGAATAGTTGATCAGTTAGGAGTCGTCTAGGTCCGGTTAACCTTAGCATAGGCTTTTGCTTTTTCTTTATTTTTGTTTGTTTGTTTTATTTGTTTGCTATTTGTTTGTTTTTGTTTGTTACTCTTGTTATGGAATGGATTATAACCGAATTTTTTTCAATCTTAATATGAACCCATTTTTCACCCTGACCTCATTTGACTCGGATAACTTCAATCTGACTTTATACAACATGACCCAACAAAATACACTGGATTAGTTTTATTCGAATCAATATAACCCATATCCCCAGTCGTATGACCAAAATTTGCAAAATCACAACTCTTCATGGAACCACTGAGGATATTCATCCCCATAGCCAAATTTTCAAGCACCTTTTCCACAATTTTTTCCCCTTAATATACTCCTTTTTAAGAACGACAATCAAAGAAAAACCTGAGTGAGAAAAGCATATAAAAGCCTTGCTTGAGTCCCAACAACAAATTCAAAACATGGTCAACTCACAATCTTCACAGTTTTCCCAAAACCAAGCTTCATACCCATATTTTCAAGTCCCACCTCAATATAAGGAAGAAATAATTATCTTATGCAAGAGTATTGAAGTCTTACTTGAGTCCAAAATAATTTGAGCACATGATGGACTCACCATTTTTGCAAAATTTCCAAAATCAACTTTTTACCCACCTTTTCAAGTCCCACTATAGAAAAACGAAGAACCAAGTGACTTGAAAACGAGTATGGAATACATGATTCGAACCCAAAATGATGGCACCCTGTCCATCAATAGGTTAAAAGCACAACTGAGTCAGTTGGTCAATATAATGAATGTTAGGAATGAAGAAACTCTACCTACCCAATTTTTGACCAACCTTAATACTTCTAACCAATCTAATCAGACGCACGAATCATGGTGTTTTGGAAACACAATTCAAGATTCAATTTTATCACAACATTTTGAACTTGATCAATTTCAAACCTTAGAGAATCACATTGACAATTTGACAAGTTTTTATTTCAATAAATTGAACTTGAACAGAAATGTGTCCCCGATCCTCAATTTTGTGATTCAGTTCTAAATTTTGAATCAATATTGACTCCTGTATTGTTACCTAATTTGAGCAACATTTTTGAGCCGATTTTGATTTCCATGCCTGTTATTTTTGAACTTGAATCACCAATCTTACAAAGTCACATTTCATTGATGGAAAATGAATGTGAACCAGAATTTTAATTTTTTGATTTGGACTTAATTCTTGAACAAATTTCAACTCCCAAACGTTTACTTAATTTGAGTCAAACTCCTGTGTCAGGGTGGGTTCCTGAACCATTAACTCCTAATCCCAATCAATTATTTCACCACATCACATTCCATTATGGAACATAGGTGCGAACAAAATGACTCAGAGATGAATTTTCAAGTTTGAACGTTAGACGGGGATAAATTCCAAAATAAGACCTTTCACAATCACATTCAATTATTGGGTTATAAGGGGATAGAGGTCAATGATGAGTTCCTACGAATTTCAAATTCACTAAATTGAACAGCAACACTTGCACCAATAGAGCTCCATCGGAACCACTACCCTTATGGAAATTTTTCTTCCCTCTCTATTTTTATGCACACTCACATTCACGGTGCATTAAGGACAGTTCATGATATAGGTGTGGGAAGGGTTTGACTAACTTAGATTTTTCTTTCTTTTAGGATTTTTTTTCTTTTGTATAAGATTTTTCCTTTCATAAAAAAGGTTTTGAAACAAGAGAAAAAATTGGTCTATTTTTGTGAAAATTAGGTTGATCTTAGGAATTAAGAAAACCATAATTAGGATTTCTTAATTCTAGTCAAAATAAGAGGTCTTATTTGATTTTTAGGTTAAGGAAAAAAGATTGAAAAGATAATTTGATCCTGATTTTTGCCTCAAAGAAGTATACACTTATACATTGTGTGATTAAAACAAAGACTTTATTTCATAAAAAAGAAAAAAGAAAAAAGAAAAAAAATACTTGGCCTTAAGCTGGGTAATTTTGCCCAGGAAATACACCTAAGAGTGGTCAAAACAAATAAATTCTTTAATTTTTTGACCTTGTTTACTCTAGTCCTCAAGTCTGAGAGATATTTTCTCATCTGGTATCCTAAAACTATCTAGTTTGAGAGTCGCTGGCTAAAACCTCACTGCTCGGGTAAACTAGAAAGCTTAAAAGGCTAAGGATAAAACTTGTATATAAACAAATAAATGGTATTATAGTCAGAGTTGAAATCCCAAAAATTTATAAAGTGCATATTATCTAGGATTTTATAAAAGATCAAGTGATTGATTTAATTCTGGTTTTTGCCTTAATTGATGACAAGATCTTACATGGAGACTAAAGTTATGGATGAACAGTTTTGGTAAACCTTGGCCTTTCAATCACTTAAATTTTTGCAAAAATATTTTGAAAATTTTCTCTCTTTCAAAATCCGTTTTCGAAAATACTAACGTTTGTCTTCTTTCTTTATGAATTTTTGTGTGTGTAATCTACTGAAAACTCTCAGGAGACTATAACTCCTCTAGAAGAAACCTAGAAGTTTAAAGATTTGTAGCACACGCTCAGTGCAGTCGCTCACTTATGAAAGTGTTGTAATAAATTTCTTAGTTTAGTTTTAGTTTTTCTTGTTTTGCTCGAAGACAAGCAAAAGATATGTGTTGGGTATGATCAGTCATCAATTCTGCATTTGATATCACATTTCCCTATCCGATTTATGAATAAAATACTGTTATTAACCCATATTTGGTATCTTTTATGCAGATTACAATGGATAAGGCAAAATGGGGATTAAGAGCTTAATAAAAAATATTTTCAGATAATTAATCAAAATTTATTGGATACCAAGTTAAGGAGCTTCTAGAAAATACATTAGATCCCGAATTAAACGTTATCTCTGCAAAAAATATGGATCCAAATACAAGAAACCAACCATATACAGTAGCTTCTCATAGCAAGAAGAAACGTTAGCCAAGGCCTTTGGCCCTGATCAGGCTTATGCCACGGATCCGCTGCAAAGTCAGGGCCAAAGGCCCTGATTTTTGTCGTGTAGCTTCATCTCATCATCCACCGGCCTTCCATGTCTATAAATACCACCCCAAGAGAAGAGCCTAGAAATTGAGGGAGAAGTGCAGTAGCCAGGGTTTCTTCTCTTTCTAGTTTAGTTTAGGATTTTCTCTTTTATTTTCTTTGTATTTTCTTTTTCTTTATAAATTAGGATTTAGGTAGAGATAGATTCATGAAAAAAGAGATTTCTATAAAAGAGAGTGACAATCCAATACAAAAATTCCTTCTTTCTCTTCATTATTTTTAGATCTATAGTTATCTCATTTTCTGTCATGGTGATCTCATTACTAACTCACTAACACACTAACACTTGGTTGATTATGAGCTACATAAATCTAATAGCCTCAAATAGGCACTGCTTTTGCAAGAGCCACTGATGGCTCATGATGAAGGGTCTTTAACTCCTAACTTACTAACAAGCTAACTTGCAATGACTATTTTTTTCATGCTTACTCTCTTGTGGTTTTGATGGACTAATTGTACCTTGTACCTTATTTGTTAAGTTGGGTTACTAACCACTTCTTATAGGTCATGCTTTGAAAGGCTTCCTGAAGAACAAGCCTATGAGTGCCAGTGATATCTTGAGGCATTAATCACCATTGGAGGCTAGTATTGTTAGTGGAAACAATTAGTAGTGAGTGATCCATGGATTTTATTTCCTTTTAAATTTGTTTTCAAAATCACTTTCCAATCACAACTATGTTTTATCTATGTTTCATCTTCTTCTTCTGTATCTTTTTTTGTTTTAGTTTTTTTTCTTTTAAATTCTTTCGAACCAAAGAAGAACTGTTTAACACATTTTGTGGATCACCGATAAATCTTCTATCGCCTTCCATCTCTGTGGATTCGACCCGTATAACCACTATGTTATCGCAGCAGTATTGAGGAAGCCAAATCACCACAAGCACACACTCTGATTTTCAAAACACACATTTTCTGTACACGGTTTCCACTCGATCATGTTGAAAGATTAATGAACGCACATGTCTGCTTCGGTATGTACCATCGACAAAACTGTGATTAGTAATTCAGAAAGATCCTTTCAAAGGCTTGGGCCATACGGTCTAAGGATGACTTGATATTACTGATATCTCCTTCAATAGAGTCTACTCTGATGAATAGGCTTGGTGGTTCGTCATCGTCTCCAGTCATCGTCAGAAAATTTATTGAAGCTCTGATACCAATTGACGCAGGAAGCAGGAAAGACGAACGACGTAGGCTAGATCTCATTCTAGCAATCACGAACCTTGGAGACTTTCAGGTAGGAACTGTGATCAAATCTATGAACACGACACTCAAATCCACTAGCGATTTACTCAAATCCAGGAGCAAGAGATAACAACTCAAATCCATGAGAAATTTGGAGAGAAATCTCAATTTTATTAATCAATATGCGATTATAAAATAGAGAATACAAAAGGCTCATAGGCTCACAATAAGTCTTATTCTATCTATGAAAACGAAATTCTAAATAAAGAAATGAAAGTTCAAAATAAAAAAAAATATAAAATCTATTAGAATCCAAATTTGAAATCTAAAGTAGAATCTTAAGCAAACTCAAATACTCTGTTATATGATAGGGTTATCGACAGCTGAAGGGTTTTCAGTTGTCGACAACGAAGGAAAAACTGACAGACCCCTTACTTTTGGGAGAAGCCTGTCGCCTGTCGACAATCCAAAAGAAGGAATGTCGACAGGTCAAGTTATTTTGGCCTGCTGTTTATCTTGCCTTGTTCTTTGATCTCCTACATTATTTTCACTTGCATGATATCATGTCCGTGTATATTGTATTAAACTTCCTGATTTTCTTATTTACTAGCATGTTACTATTATATTTCGCTCTCTATATATTCTCTATTTCGCTCTCTATATATTCTCTGTAAGCACATTGTTCTGGTATATTCACAAACACTATAACATGTTTATTCTTGTGTAAGTATACACATAATTCACTAATACTGTTTATACTATATTTACTATTAGTTTAGATAATAAATATGAAATAATAAATTCTTGGTATATATAAAACTCTCCCCAATTGATATCATTATTATTTTAATTATGTACTGTATAAAACTGTAAAGGTGACATCATTGTAATATGCTAGGTATTAATAATGTAATAGTGTAGATATAATTATTATTATTATTATTATTATATATATACCGATCATTAGTATAATTATAATGTATTATTGTTATTTAATCATGTATTATATGTTATCTGATTGTAATACTATTATATTATACTATTACCGCTTCTCTCATTTTACCACTCATTAGATCGCTTTCTGACAACCCTGAGATTGTTTACTCAAGTTGAAGCTCAGAGGGCCCGTAGTGCCTGATAATTCACATAATGTTAGTAGGGTAATTTGCCTCTTATTTTAAGTACGTATCTTTCTTATCTTGCTTTTGTTTCCTTATCTTTCCATATTTTCATATATATCATGATCATTGACTTTGTTGCAGGTATTCTTGTACTTTTTAAGTCAGTTTTTTTTGTATATTGTGTTTATTCCCTGTATTGAGGCTTGGCGTATATACGTGTAGGTATTCTCCTCGCATATATGCATGCCCCACTCTCATCGCGTTTCCGCTATAATATATTTTGGGAAGAGGTGCGTGACATAAAAATTGCCTCTTATTTTCAGTTCATATCTTTGTTATCTTGTTTTTGTTTCCTTGTCTATCCCTATTTCCATATCTATCATATCACTGACCCTGTTATAGTTATTCTTATACTTATTTAAGCTGAAATTTATGTGTATATTGTATTTATTCTCTGTAATGAGGCTTGGCGTATATACGTGTGGGATATTCTCCTCGCGTATATGTGTCGTTGACTCTCGTCACGTCCCTGCTATAGTATATTTTAGGAAGCAGGGCGTGACATGATTTTTTAATCAAAATAAATCAGATTATCAGTATTACACATGATAATCAGATTATGGTGTTACACCCCATCACATTTCTCTAAATCTCTCATTCAAATTCTTATTCATCTCATCTCATAAAACTCTTCTCTTTTTTTAAATCATCATAAAATAAAAATCGTAACTCTAAGTTCGAGGTGAAACCATATTTTCGTCACCATCTTCGATTCTCCTTTATCGACTCTGTTTCTATGACTTTGAAACTAAAGATAATTTTTGTTTGGCATATGCCTCTTAAGATTTTCTTTTAAATTTTGATTTCATAGACGGATTAAATTATTTAATCTAGATTTCAATTTTGATTGAATCTCACATGGTTGCAAAAATATTTTCCCCCCATTCCTTAGGCCCAAATACCACTCGATTTTTTGCCATATTTTTGAAACTTGAGGTAGACATATACTATTTCATATTTTATTTTTTTCTTGAAATTTCTAATTTTTCAAACCTTTTATTTTCTTTTATATTTCTTCCAGATTTTTTGTTTACTTTCTATATCTATTTTTATGTTCAACTTTGTTCCCCTAATTTTCCCTTTTTTTCATTTTCCCTCCTATGTTTTTGCTGGCTTTTTTTTATTTTCTTCCATAACGTTTTATTTGACTCTTTCTTCTTTATTTTCAAAAGTTTTCTTTTTTCTTTTTTCTTTTTCTTTTTTTTTTGTTGATTTAGTCCAACTTTCTCTTTCTTTGTTGTTTTATTTAACTACTTATTTCTAATTCATTCCCCCCTCATTTTCTAAACTCTTTATGTCACGCCCCGCTTCTCAAAATACGTGAAAACAGAGCCGCGATGAGAGTCAGCTATGTATATATACGAGAAAAATACCCAACGTATACATGCTAAGCCTAATATAGCCTAAACAACCTATATCAATCCACTATGAAGAAATTAAAATCACTGTAATATGATATATAATTTCTACACATGATAACATAAGAATAAAAAAGTGAAATAAAGACTGAGTCTGAACAGTATAGAATCACTCTCAAAAAAAAAAAAAAAGATACGGATAATACCAAAAATTTGAACGATCGAGCTGAGAGAACTCCTGCTCCTCTAGTGTGTGTGCAGCGATCTTTTCAGATACCTAATCAGTAAGAGTAACATACATAGACATGAATATGCAAATCCAAGAAAGTCAGAAAATTCTCATTGAGTGTGTAAAATGAGGGAAGGCGCACGTGCATAAACAGTGTGTACATAGCACTATAATACTACTATAAAAATATATTGAATAAGAAGTAACATGCATAACATGAATGAGCAGTAGTGAAAATAGTATATACGAGAGTCAGGTATACAATCAGATGTTTATCACAGTATAATAAGTGAACACAGTTAATCACAATACAATATAGACAGTTTATTATTATTATTTATGTCAACGAACTCCAATTGTCACATGCGGTAGACACATCCCATGCTACGCATACTATACGTGTCAATTGGGGTCCTGCGTCATTGAAACTGACAAAAGGAGACATTATCCATACTTTAGGTTGGTCCCGCACATACCCAAGACCACGGCGCAGACTCCTGTCACTAAACCAGGTCGTACCGTAACAATATAACAGTAACAGTATGGGATGACAGTCATCTTCAGGAACCCTGCAGTAGAACCCTCAATCGGCTGCGCAACATGTATCCTAGGTTCACCCAAAATACAGACGATGTCTTCTCCATCAATTTCCCCAATCCTGGTATAAGTTGTCCAATTATATTATTATTTAAATCAATCAATTTTCATGTTATTTTGATTACTGGGATAATACATTGACAATAACAGTGACAATGAACAGTAACAGTATTAGTATGAACAATATAACCGTGTAAACAGTAAAACAATAGAACATTATCATCGTGTCATAGTCTAACAATATTTTTTGAGTAATTTTCAGTAACATGAAATACTCTTATAACATGGCAGGTGCTACAATAGACAATCTCATCAAGAATTAGTCAACATCTCATCCATATGTACTAAGAATATATCGGTAACTGATCCATCAACTCATAATCTCAATACAGTCATTGCGAACATCAAATACTAAGTCTGTGTCAGAGTATTCAATACCATAAACTACAAGCTCAATAAACTAATAATCAATTTTCTCGTTTATGTCGATTTACTCTAATCCTCTAAGTTATCAATATATCCATTCTCTAATGTCATCAATATATCTGAATCTCAACCGCTAGAAATGAAAACTCAGCTATATCAAACCAACCACCATTATTCAATCCGATCAAGATCATTAATCAACCCCCACTACACTCGAGCTCAAATTACAAGATCTAAAAATCAAAGTATCAAATCAATTGTATAAATGTATAATATGCTAGTGCATGCAACTCCAATCTACACATATTCTTTAACCCTAAGTCAACCATACTCCAATCGAGATTACTAATAATCTAAGAGAATTTCTTTCTAACTTATTATCAAATATATTTTATTCACATTAAATCATACCATTTATCTACAACAACGAACTAATCAACTCAAGACCAATCCAACTTACATACTTAAATTATCACAATTAGATCTGAATTCGAAGTGATAAATATCTACAAATGAAATGATAGAATAATGATATCTCAGTGATAAAACAACAAATACATAAGCATATAAATGTCAAGATACATCTGATCAATCATCTGTAATATATCTAAATCATCTCTTATAGAATAATTTCCTGATCAATATATTTAATTCTTGGTACCATAAAATAACTCTAAGTATTCTAATTTAGTCGCCTCACAATATTTTGTACAAAAATGATATAATTAAATAGTCATTAACTAGTAACCATTAAATCACTAGCAAATCAGATCCAAATCATCACTAACTCTCATACTATTTAATTTCTAAATCCAGTACTAAACTCATCAAGAACTCATCCCTCACATGCAATAATAGATCAAACACTACATTAACTCACATGAAATGATAGAGGTAAGTGCTCAAATGAAATAATAGAACAAAGAAAATACTTACAGGCAAGTTACATAATAGTAACACTCATGATCAATTTAAATGATGATAAAAAATATTCAATAAACATTTTACATGAGATGATAATTAAAAGGCACAATTTAAATAAACAAATAAGACAAACACTCACATGAAATGACACGGATCTGGGTCTGAATCACTATCGGGTCTGCATTGCACGAACTGGTTCGGATCTCCAAATTGCCTCGCGTGTGGAGTCTACTGACGAACATGTATCCAGATTCGAGTCTCTTGTTATTGGATTCGGGTCAGTTATACACCTGCAACACATGCAACACACACGCACATACACAAATATACACACATACACACATATATGCACAAGTAGACATACACATATACAACACCCACGTGCACACAAACACACACATAAACACAAATATATAGATACACAACACACACATAAACACTTAGAGAGAGGGGATAGAGAGAGAAGGAGAGAGTGCAAAGAGAGATATGCTAGGAGAAAAGGAGGCACACACGTAAATAGAGAGAGAAGATACAGAGAAAGAGAAAGACAGAGGGAGAGAGACATGTAGAGAGGAGAGAAGAAGAAAGATAAAGAGAAGAGAAAGAAGAGAAAGAAGAGAAAGAGAGAAATACAGAGAGTGGGAAAGAAGAAGATGCAGATGCGATAATGGAGGTTATCAGGCACGGTGGTGGAGGCAAAGGTGTGGGCTACACTCCTAGGGTGGCAGCAGCACGCAAGCAGAGTGGACTCGGGCTCCGACGTTGGGTGGCTCATGGATGGAGGAGGAAGAAGAGGACAAGGCGGCTTGGGTCTCGTGGTGAGGTTGAAGGCTGCAGCGGAGGTGGTGTTGGTGGCGTGCTGCTCGGAGGAGAAGATTGCACGGTGGATTCGTGGTGATGGTGAGGAACGGTGATCGCGACAGATCTGGGTAATAGCCATGCATGGGAACCGGGCGGCGACAGGGCTCAAAGGATCTTGCGATAGCGGAGAGCAAGTCGCGGAGGAGGGGTGTCAGAGGTTGGGGCGCTCGTCGACAACGTAAGGTGGAGGCCAAGGAGTAGAACCCACAGCGTTCTTGGCCGTGGTTGCATGGAGTTGAGAGAGAGGGGGCAAGGAGGTAGTGATATGAGTTTAAAAGCAGCCTGGAGAGGAGGGCGAAGCTCGGGATGGTTGGTTGTATCGGAGGTTGTAAGGGATGGAGGAGAAGAAGAAGATGAAAAAGAGGGAGATGGAGGCTTGGGCGTGCTCGCGACAGTTGCTGTACATGAGGTCGAGGGCGATTGTGGCATGGGTGGGGAACCGAAAACGGAAAAGGGAGAGAAGCAGGCTGGCTCGGTGGAGGAGATGAGAGAGGTGGAGTGGTGATGGACGTGATGAGAGAACGTGGGGGGTTTCGTTTATGGGGTGAAGGGGGGGAGAGAGAGAAGCCATTTAATAAGAGAGGGTGAATTGGACTTTGTCTGGGCTTGAAGAAAGAAGGGGAAAACAAAAAGGAAAATAAAAGGGACTTGATGATTAGTCTAGCAGGTTGGGCTCAGGCTGGGCGTGTGCAAAAAGATAAAGGAATGGAGCATGGGCTTGGGCCTTAGAACAAATAAAAGAGAAGGAAAAAATGAATTGGGATTTAGGAAATTTGAAATAATAACAATAATAATCCTAATAAACTATTAATATTAATAATATTAATAACAACAAGTACTAGTACTACGACTAATAACAATTAATAATAATATTAATAGAAATAAAAGTAATTAGCAGTTAAAAATGTAAATAAATAATAATAGTAAATATAAAGCCAAACTACCATTTAATGTCTCAAGACAATTTGCATTAAAATAATAATAATAAGTCGTAAATCAATTTAATGTAAGTATAGCAAAAATAAATATTAAAAATATTTATACAATTTTATTAACTAGGGAATTACCCTTTATTTTCTTGTCTATTTCTTTGTTTTATTTTTATTTCTATTTTTTAAATTTTGTTTTCTTTTTCTTTAAAATTTTCCTTCTTTTATAATTTTGTTCCTTTCTTTTTTGCCTTTTCTTTTCTTTTTCTTCTTTCACCTATTATTTTTATTTTTCTTGTTTATAAAATTTTATGTATTTTTCTTTTGTAGTTTCTTTCATATATTTTTGATTAGTCTTTCATTTTGTAACGGTCTCAGAATTTAAATACTAAATTAATATAATCAATATTTGTTATATTTAATCAATCAGAAAATTTTCAAAATTTTGGCAGCATCTCTTCTATAATACAGAGTCTGCCCTGATACCATATTTCAGATTTAGGCTAACATTAGCCTACTTCTTAATTTCAAATTTTAAATTCCAATAACTCAGTAATATCAAATCTCAACGATTAATCAATATAACTCAAGAGTGCTCTTCTCGGTTTACTATTTCACATGATCAACTCTAATTCAAAATAAGGTGAGTCATAACTAATATATATACATTATTTATCTCAAAGAACTGACATAACAATCAAGTTTATGGTCAACAGACATAATTATATCTCAAGTTCATGCTTAGCACATCAACATGCTAGTTAAAATAATAGAAGTTTCAATTAATCAAATTCAACTATCAACTCTACATAATCAATATATAGCATATAACTCATACGCACAAACAACAAAAGTATTCAAATTACACCATCAATTTAGTGGACCCACACGAGCGGTACTTTATGTTCTACCAGTATTCACACCTAGATGACCTTAAGTCAGGCCTTGCAATATTTTATTAATCTAAAAGACATCAATTTGAGGGAGTTGAGCTCAACAACTCAGTGAGTAAAGTCACATGAAATCAAGTTTTGCATTTAATACCATTATAAATAAAGTATGATGCAGCTAAGCTATTTAGAGAAAAATCTCAATTTTCTTGTTTCTTATAATAAGTAGTCCAACTTAATAGGTCACTGATTCTTTTTATTATCTGAGACTTATTTTTCCTATTCTTCTAAACATACGTGTCCCAAAATTTAATATATATATATATATCACAGTATATCGTACATAACTGACTGCCTATCTCTTTTATTCATCTGATGATTTACTGATCACATACATATTAGTATATCACTTGTAGGTTTAGTGATACAATATCATATAACACATTTATATACCATTTATCTTCAGTTTATTATCGAGTTTGTTTTGTACATATACACCACATCGCATTCTTGATTATTAACTATCGCATTTGGTGGTACACAATCATACTCATACGTTCAGATATAAATCCACGTTAATAGATATCAATCACCAAACCTGGTGATACATCAATCACCCAATCAAATAATTAGATATTAACTAATATACTTGGTGATACACTGATTACCCAATCACACTACTATATATAAATCAATGACATGGTGATACACCAATCCCCAATCACATTACCGGATATAAATCAATAACCTGGTGATACTCCAATTACCCAATCACATTATTTATATCACTCTGGTGATACACACATCGTATAATTCAATCACCTACATCACACTCAATGATACATTCATCATATAACTTCAATTATCTGTATCACGCTTGGTGATACATACATCTATAATTTAATCACCTGTATCACTCTCGGTGATATATATATCATATAATTTTAACAACTAAATACAACACATATATTTAGATATATTTATACACTGATACATAAACATTCATGCTTGTAAATGATCAACTAAAAAAATCAATACATCAAATTTATGTCACGTACATTTCAATAGTAATAATATGCCTCTTTTGGTTCTTTCCAGTCCCTTCTTCCAATATATTAAATAATAATAATATTCCCTTCAATCACCCTGGTTGCTCCGATCCCTTCCTCCGATAAATAAATAATAATAATACTCTCCTTCGATCACCTCCAGTTACATCGGTCTCTTTCTCCGATATATAAATAATAACAATACTCTCCTTCAATCACCTCCGGTTACACCGGTCCCTTCTTCTGAAAAATACATTAGCTTTTTTGCAAATAATAATATGCATTATTCATAAAAAAAGCATTACCTTTAATAATTATATCATTTTGCAATAACATACAACTTGCAAATTGCACGAAAATTACTAACATGATTAAGCAGCGTACTTTGCGAATTAAACAACAAGATGTGATATCAAAATTCGTATGCCATCATAATTCATATGTAACAATATATATGTAAGACTAGCAACTATATACGTACATTATGGTTAGCACTCAAATACGTACATAGAGCTAGTAATCACGTCAACGCTACCTTTCTAAATTTCTTATTTTTAGAATCACAAGAATTTAAACACACATTTTATACTCCTTACTAACCTTACCATTTAACACACTATTACGACCAACAAGATATCGTTCAAGAGTTTAAAAGTTTTAGACACCACTGTATGTAGGTTAAGTTCTTGGTTAAATTACTGATGCTAATCTTTTTTAGTTACATAGATTCGCCCACACCACCAGTTATTCAGTATTTGATTTATACAATTAATTATTTTAGTCTCGTCACTCAATATTTTATGATTATAAGGACAGACAATTTCTTATGATTTACGAACAGGTATATACATGTATATGAGATTCACGACCCAGTCTTTAGATATTTGATTCCTCATCTGAAAAATATTTATACATATATACTATATTTAAAATTAACACTATTAATCATGATTCAATCTATTATCATACAAGAATTTCACAACTATAAGGAGACTTATCAGTTACTACGGCACCGCTAATTATCGTCAATTCAAATTAATCATTTTTGATATCCGATCAATTTGTTCATTACTGTTCATGCGAGAGTTATTCATCATTATCATCATAGTAATCAATTTACATGTCCGCACATATCAATATGTTTACACACACATATATCACAAAGCACAACAAATCCAGAAACAATATTAACAATAATCAATACTAAAATAACATAATATTCTAATATCTCGTGCACTAAGTTTAATAAAAAGCTTTTGATATCCTGATTATTTATCAAATTTACTCTGTAATGCCTGGAGTTATTTTCAATTACTCTTATTCAGCTTATTTTCAATTATTTTTATTAATTTCGTAATTAACAACTCACATTCACAATTAATAGTTAACACAATCAGTCCTTATTCCATCATGATTAGTCATATCAACATGTACATATAATAGTTCAATTATTATGCTTCTCATATCATACTGTATCCATTATTTGTATCTTTTTAAACAGAGATTCTTATTTCACAATTATCATCAATTATCTCGATATTAATTTTGGTTTCGTCTACTCCACCGATTACTTAGATTCAGTCTGTACAAGTAATTGTCTAGCTTTGATTGGATATCAATAATTTCATAAGTTTTTTGATTAAGGATTCCCATCGCAACAATTTTAATTTAGGATTCACGATAAATATCAATTCAGTCCTTAATCACATAAGAAATTACATATTCTTAACCATACTTAGCCAATTGTTAATTGTCACCGATTCTCATCGATTTAAATTAAATATTTATTTATCAAATTATGATATTCGACTAATTAGTCTCTTAACGTCCATATTGAAATTTCATTTTCATATGCATAATATTCAATTCATTTATTTGCACACACATACATACACCATTCTTAGTTATCCGGTTCTTTATAATTAGAACTAATCCAAACAAAAATGAAAAATAAATATGGGGACATATTTTTTTGTGTTTGGCTAGCTTCAAATCATATATTTTGTACAATCGAAATGAAAAGATGATCATCCAATACTTAATGCAAAGATGAGAGGATCCAAATTCCTTGGACTGCACCTCCATTGCTTTGTGCTGCCTCCTCTGGCAGCATCCGCTACTGCTTCTAGATTTAATTGGGTTAACTGACTGATCAAGTAATATCATGGACTCAGACTCTAATTTAACATCCGTAGACATGATCTAAAACTTAAACCTGTCATGAAAATTTTGAAACGATATATGTGCATAGTATATATATATATATTAAGATGTGCAAAACTGAAATAAGGATAGCTTCAAGGATTTTCTCAAAAATGGATTGCCCCAAGAATATATCTTTGTGAAAACTACTAATCAACAGAAATATGATTTGAACTCAGCAACGCTAATAATTTGATTAAATCCATTGTGACTTTATCCTAATCTGGGAACGCTTCTCTACTGCTCTACCTTGGAACCTGATCTTTTAATTTATTTATTTTTCATTTCCTATGTCATTTTGCAAATAATCACATTTATCTTTAGGCAGGGGATTTTACAACATTGTAAGTTTTTTTCTCATGTTTCTTCTCAATATTTACTTCCATTCTTTCTTTCTTCTTTCTTCAGAGATCTCGAAGTATTTCTGCTTTTTTTTTTCAAAAAAAAAAATTATGACTAAAACAATATTTACATATTTCTTTAATGATTTTTCTTTAATGACTAGATCTTCTGTTCTTTAGATCGTTAGTGTGTTTTTCTTTATTTATTTTCTCTCCAGATCTTGGGTTGCTTTTGTACCTGAAGGCCAACACTTGGCAAACTGAGTTACTGTGCTTGGGAACACCAGTTAAGATGAAAGTGTTGGACATGAATGAAATAGACCTTGGACTGAAGGAATTTTTTTTGCAGGTAAGCATAGCTATTAACTCAATTGAGAATTTTGAATAATTTTTTTTCTCTTCATATTCTCTAGCACCAGTTGTCAATTCAATATTACGATGATCTGATTCTTGACAGGTTGAAGAGATTGAGAATGACATTGAGAAGGTCTCCAAGCTACTGAAGATACTTCAGGTATGGCTTAATGTTTCCTTTTAAGTTCCATAAATGGATATAAATAATAAACTGCATAAATTAGAGTGATTGATTTTTTTTGAGCTTGATCTGTTTATTCAAAGTACATAATGCCTCTTTTGCTAAATAGCCTGCTGATTATCTGCAGGATGCAAATGAGAAGTCAAAGTTTGTTGCCAAGGCATCTGCAATAAAAGGTATATCATTACTTATAAGTTGAAAATCAACTGTGATTTTATGGTTAAGTATGTACTTTTTGCATTCCTGGTATAGAAGTAGTACTCATGAATCCCTTATTTGTAGCCATTCAAAGGCACATGGAGAAAGATATTGTTGAGGTGAAAAATGTCGCGCTCGTAGCAAAATCAAAACTTGAAGATTTGGATAGAGATGTAAGCCATTACCTTCTCTTACCAAATGATATCTAAGGTCATTCTTGAAGACAATGAAAAGAATGCCCTTTAAAAAAAAAAATAACATAAACTCGCTGTACTCATTCATATTTGTAGAAATGTCCCCCCAATTCTGATGGTTGCTGCATGTTCATTGTTTGGACTTGAAGGTTGCAATCAATGCATTTATTCATAAATATAAGAATATGAAGATCTAAAATTCTTCCGTCTTTCTTTCGTCCTCTGTTCAAAGATACCATTTTCTTTTTTCTCTTTGATAAATGTTAAAGATAAATGGACTTCATTAGTGAAACATTTATTAAACTTTTTTCTTTGCCCTTTTGTTTTCTTACACTTTTCAAAATCCATTAGCAGTTTAGTGGTAGAAGACATATATATAGAATTTACACCAAGAATCGCGGCACCAGAATGTTTGTTTTGCATCTGTTGTTTGAAAAGTAAATACCATCAAAATTTTCCATTGTAAGTGATAGTGAATTTCTATATTGCAAGAACCTTGTGAAGTTGAAAGGAACTTGAATAGCTTGTTAGCCCCCTTGTGATAGAGGTGTTACAGGTTTTAAGCACACCTCCAACCTATAAACATGAAATTTTCATAGGTAGGAGACAAAAAAATGTTTTAAGATCTTATTGTTTTGTAATGTTCTTTGATATGTTGCTGTTATACCTTATTCAGAAGGATTAACTTCACTGTTCATGTCCTTCAAATCAGAACCTAAGTAATCGATCCAAGCCAGGATGTGGGGAGGGGTCAAGCATAGACCGATCCAGAATGACAACCACTATGTAATTGCATGACAAATTCATATTTCGAACTATCCATAACAATTTTCTTTTTTAGAAGAACATATTTTTTTACTTGTGTACATTACTGCAGGACATTGAAAAATAAGTGGAAACAAATGGTGTTTGAATTTCAGGTAACATTTTCGTGCAAGTTTATCATCACTAGGCTATTTTAATCTTCACTTGTATATCCTAGAGAAAAATTTCAAGTAATTTATGGAGAGTAAATGGCGCACTACTCAATGTTTATTAAAGAACATTCAAAGTACTAATCTACTTTAAAATCTGCCACGATTTCTTTGCAGGCTCTACGGGAAAATATCCAACAAGAATATCATGATGTTGTTGACAGAACAGTTTTTACAGGTTGATATAATACAAACTAAGTACAAGTCATATAGTGGTTAATTGCGAAAGTATTTTGTGCATTCTTTTTCCTCTGAGCTAACCGTTTTCTTTTATTTTCATGGACTCCGCAAATTGCAGTGATGGGTAGTCGTATTGATGCAGAGGTATAGTTATCCTTTGAGAAAAATCATGATATATATTATACTCAAATGGCCTCTATTTATAATTTGTATGATTAAAGGATATATCAAAATTTTTCTTTAGGTTATTGACCAACTGATAGAGATGGGAATTAGTGGACAAATTTATCAAAAAGCAATCCAGGAGCAGGGACGAGGCCAGGTATGCCATTTATATTCTAACATTTCATTTAGGTATTTGGTTCTTCGTATGAAAAGAGCTTCATTTCTTATATCTTCGCGAGCACAACATTGTTGTTGCTGCTTACTGAAGAATCATCAGCTTTATTTATCAACTTTACAGTTCACGTTTCTTATAAAATATATTGTTATTCAAGGTTTTGGACACACTTGCAGAGATGCAGAATCGCCATGAAAATCTTAGAGAAATAGAGAAGCAGCTTCTTGAATTGCAGCAGGTAATCATGAGCCATACATATTATAAATATCAACATATATACTTAGCTTATTAATGAGACCTGTTGTTGTTTTGTGGGAGTTGGAGGAATCATATCATGCCATAACATTTGATTAGCGTGCAAGTTAGAGCCATGAAAGAAATGAAAAGTCAATGTCTAACAATTTTAGTCATTCAAAACAATTATCTTTCCGTATCTTATTTTGGCAAACCAAAAAGGAAAAAGACCCGTAATCCTTGAGTTTGTAACTTTAGTTCCCATGGATAATATAACTGATATAAAGCTTTTTATCACTAATATGGTGAGGAAATCTCAAGTGGATTCAACTACTAGAAAACACCCTTGAAACTCAGCTCTATGCTCTTATGGGTATGTTCTGTTCAATAAGAAGAATACCTATCTTTTTATGCTGCTTCTGGTAAGAGATAGGTGCAGACCTAGACCTATATGACTAGAATTTAGATAACAGGCTCCACATGTCGACATTCATGATATACTCTTTTATGCTCAAACTTTTCTTTTTAAGTTTTCTCGTAATTCTTTTCTCTGTTAGAAAATTCTGTAATCTATGTCTCCTTTGTATTTTTTCTTTTTTAGAGGTCACTGCTATGTATATAATTATGCATTATGGAATAACACATCCATTCCAATGCCCTTGCAGATCTTCCTTGATATGTCTGTGCTAGTCGAGGTGCAAGGTGAAATGCTGGATAACATTGAATCCCAGGTATTGCCTTTGCTCTATTATTGCCCAAATGAGAACATCTACGACGAACACTTAATTAACCCCCTGACAGTTTATATCGTTTCTTAATTATATGCATAAATTAAAATATAACACAAATCCAGCGTTTTCATGCTTATACAGTCCACGCTGCCTGACCTGATCATATGACTCATAACCTACTGATTCATTCTTCTTTTTTTTTTCCAGGTCAATATTGTTGCTGAAGATATTAAGGCAGGGGCTAGTTCCCTTCACAAGACAAATATAAAGCATAAATCCTGCAAATGGATGTGGATGGCCATAGTTCTTTTTTTCCTTGTGACAGTCATCATCATCATAGCTGTGGTTAAACCATGGAACGGCCTATAACCGTTGGGCAGGAATATATGTATACATTGATGCTTAAATTTTCCAAATTTACAGTCTGAATTTTGCGCTTTCTGCCAATACTCTGCTACCTTGTATGACTTCAAGGCTATTCTAGTGAGCTTGAGCTATTATAACTCTTTTTTGTAATTGAATTTCTTGTGGAGCTGAACCAACAAAAGCTGTACTGGCAGATTGTGATATTGAGATCCAGAAGGGTCATGCTGTTAATATCCATATTTTCTGTTTAAAACCCTAAAATAACATGTATGGTCTCTAGTTTGCAATTAAATAACATGTTTCGAGGAATTGTGGACTCAAAGAGGGTCTTTAAATCTAGCAAAAAAATATTAGACAAAATTTGATATATATAGGGCCTGTTTGTTTCGCTGCAAGTGGCTGCAAGTCGTAAGCCGTAAAACCTCTTTTCCATTTTCTGCTATTTGTTTCGCTGAAAAAACAACTTGCAAAATGCAACTCTCATTTTCTCACTTGAAATTGTTACAGTTAATTTTGTGGTCATGTGAATTTCATTTTTACACCCACATTTTCCCACTTGCAGCTGCTACACTTAATTTTATGGTTATGTAAATCCCACTTGTAATACACTTACAGTTCAAAACAGTTACTTGATAATCAATATATAATTCAATATTATTAAATATTTAATATTTTTAAATATTTTTAATAGTGTTTAATTCTTATTTAATTATTTTATATTTTTAATCTTTAGTTTTTATTATTTTTAATATTGTTTTAATATTTAATATTTTATTATTTTAAGTTATTATTTTATTTAATATTGTTATTTAATATTTTATTATTTTATTAATATTTATACCAATTTTTAAATATTTTATTTAGATTTAATATTTTATTAATATAACAATCTTATGCTTTTATATAAATTATTATATATCTAATTAATTTATTTTTTAATATAAATAATTACTTTATTAATATTATAATATACTTTATTATTATATTAAAATTTTATTATGTTAATATTTTAATAATAATTCATTATAGTAATATTATAATATTAATTTATTATTAAAATTATAATTATATTTTACTTTGTTAATTTTATATTTTTATACTATTACAATAATATTATAATAAAATTTAATATTATAATAAATTTTATGTATTTATAATATTATAATATTATAACTATATTTTATTATTTTTTAAAGATTTTTTGTCTCAAATTATTAATATTTTATCTCAAATTTATAAATAGAATTTAATTTAGTAAGTTTAATTTAATAGTATTTATAATATTTAAATCACTACTACAGTTAATTTTGTGGTCAACTTTTCCACTTACACTTTCATTTTACAAACAAACATCATAAAACACAATACACTTTCTGTTGGCCAGAAGGTTACAATCCCCGGGTCATGTGTTTTGATGATAACAAACCATATAAACGCTATTTGGTACTAATAGAAGTTCAAGAATGAATTTCAGGTTGGTACAGGTATTAATGGCTCAATTTTCAAGCATCGGATATTAGGCTCTAACTCAATCACTGCTCAACATCAAGTTTTCAGAGACGCCTGCTTGTAGACTCATCTTGTAGATAGTTTCTTTTGTTAAAGATTAGTATATATGTTTGAAGCTCAAAAATACACATACACTAAAATGCACGTTTTTCAAAAGTATAATTTTGGTTCTCAAATTTTCTAAAATATTTTTATCAAGTTTAGAACTTATATCTAGTAGCTATGTATGTTTCCTATCTTCCAAAATCCAAATAAAAATATTTCAAAATTTTATATATCTTCAAAAAGAATTTTCAAATCTGTTTTGGCCTAGGTCGGTCGATCGGGCGGTAGACCGTGCCTATTGCAGGCCAGAACGGTCGACCGATCGGTCGACTGGAGTTCTGGCAATTGGGGGCGTGCACGCTGTGCACGTTCCCAGTCGACCGGGCGGTTGACCGGTCCCAGTTGCGGTCGACGGGACGGTCAACCGACTGTAAGCAAGTTTAGCCTCAGTTTGTCACAGTCGACCGACCGGTCGACCGGGAAGAGCTAACGGTCAAAATTTTGAATAGTCCGGTCGACCGGCCGGTTGACCGTGAGTCTGTTGTTTTGACAGAAACAGCTAGTTTTTGAAATCTGTTTTAAAATATGTTTTGATTTTAAAAACGTGATTTGCTGAATTGAAGGTCAATTTCTTACTCTTTTGTTCAGCTAAAAGTTTTCTAAGTTTACTCTTCCTAAAACCTATATAAAGGGGTCATTAGGGTAGAGGTTTTCACAATAATTTGAAAGATTTAAAGTTTTATACTTTCTTGAGAAAAGTTTTTATTTCAGTTTTTGTGCTTTTATTCTCTGAAATTCTCTTCAAGTTTCGGTTCTTAAAATCTCTCTTCTATTTTTAATTTCACTTATAAAACCTTGAGCTTCAATCTTATATATTATTCTCTACGGTTTTGTAAAGAAGTGTTTTCAAGAGAGAGTTTGTGGTCTTTTGATCACCCAGTGCTTATTGTATTGTTGCTACGCGACCTCTGAACTAGAAGAGTGTGTTGGGGAGTTGTGTACTCCATAGTGGTTATAATACCTTTGGTGGAAAGTTCTAGTGGATTGAAAATCCTTCACGATGGTGAAGGTAGGGACGTAGAGCGGTGGCTCGAATCTCGAAACAAATTTCTTTGTTTGTGATTGATTTACTTGTCTATCTTATCTACTTTATATTCATTCATTCATTGTCGTTCTATACTCTTACAATAAGATTGCATTGAGCATCTCAAACTCTTATCTAGAGGAATCATGAGGAAGAAATTCAGAACTCTTCACGGGATATACGACTTCTAATCTTACTTTGAGTGATCGTTTGCATCATCTCATTTTTATTTTGCATTGAATATTGATTTGATTAGCCTTACACCTGTTCATCCCCCTCTAAGTGTAATTTCAATTAGTATCAGAGTAAGATCTCTAGGTTTTGGTTTAACATCCTTAGAGAGATCCTAATTTGCTAATCATTCTATTAATCTCTTCATTCATCCACTAGCAAAGATGGCCGACAGTATTAGGATCCTCCCAACTTTGATGGCCTTAACTTTCCCATATGGAAAGTTAGGATGATCGTATTTTTGCAATCCCTAGGAAGCCGGGTTGTAAAGGCGGTGACCAAATCCTATAGTGCACCCACCAGTGAGGAGGACACTTGGTCCGATCTTACCTCCAAGGAATATGATGCTAATTCAAAGGCTCAAAATGCCTTGTTTTCAGCATTGAATAAGGATGACACTACACGGGTCATTCATTGCAAATCCGCCTATAAGATTTGGTAACACTTATTGGTCACTCATGAAGGAACATCACAAGTCAAGAGAGCTAAATTTGATCTCTTGTGTTCCCAATATGTAAGCTTTAAAATGTATGAAAATGAGTCTATTGATGATATGATTATGAAGTTTACTAAAATAACTAATGGTCTTACTTCTCTAGGTGATGAAATCAACAATGATCAAAAGGTCCGAAAGGTCATTCGCGCACTTCCACTGTCTTGGGAAGTCGAAACTACCACATTGAAGAAGTTGAACGATAAAGATGAGATGGAGCTCATTGGTCTTATCAGCAACCTTAAGACCCATGAGATGGAGAAAAAGGCAAGAGAAGAAATGACGTCACAAAAGAAGAAGACTAACGCTTTCAAGTCTACTCCCGCCATCTTCGACGATGAAGAAGAATAAGATGATGATGAAGAGCTATCTCTCCTCATAAGAAATATAAGAAGAACATACAACAAGGTAAAATACAACCATAGGAGATGATGACAAGGAAAGGAGGAAAAGAAAATCATTTGCTTCAACTGTCAGAAATCCGGACATATCATGACCGAATGTCCAGATTTCAGAAATAAGATATCTTCTTCTATCAAGCAAAAAAATCCATTTATGAAGAAAGCTCTCAAAGCCACTTGGGATTCAGAAAGTGAATCCGAAGAGGAGGTGGATACTGCAAACGTGTGTTTTATGGCAAACACACCCAAGGTAAATTCTGAACCATTTTTTGATGATAATGGAGTAACTCAAGATGATTTATTAAATGCTTTTATAAAACTTTCAGATAATTATGATTCTTTAAAGAAAAATTGTCTAACAATGAAAAAGGGAAACGAAGTTCTTCAAAACAAAGTTATTATTCTTTTCAAAGAAAAAATGATTTGTCTTCCGCTCTTTTATCAACACAAAGGGATTTTGATGTATACAAGGTTTCATGTAAAGCTAAGTTTTTTAAGATTGATGAAAATGAAATTTCTATCTTAAAAACTAAAATCAACAATTTGAGAAATATTTTAAAGAAATGTGAGTTCAACAAAGCTAAATTAGAAGACATGTTTTCAAAGAAAAATGTTTCAAAGAAACACATTCATACTACACATGCTCACACTTCTAAAACACACACCAAGCATGTTTATACACATGTTCACCATGCTCATAAACCACATGTTCATTATGCACATCAATCTTTCGAGTATGAGAGATTTCATAAATGTACTTATTGTGGCGGAAATGGTCATCTAGCTAAATTTTGTTATGATCGTATAAACGGTACTAATAATCATGTTTGGGTTCAAAGTACTAACGTCATAGGACCCAAGAAAATATGGGTACCAAAGTTAACAAATTCATTGTTTGATATAGGTACACACCAAGGCTCCAAGACGTAGGGAGCGGTGGTACTTTGATAGTGGTTGCTCAAAGCACATGACATGGGATATCAATAATTTTGCAACCCTATCAAGGTACGTTGAAGGTGGCACCATCCCCTTCGGAGATGATTCCAAGGCAACATCACGGTATAGGTAACATCAAGATTGGTACATCTCCCTTAATTGAAAATGTTGTTTTAATTGATGGTCGTAAACATAGTCTACTTAGTATTAGTTAACTATGTGACTGTGGTTTCAAAGTTATTTTTGTTGAATCTTCTTGTAACATTTTTGATTGTAAAACCAATGATTGTATTCTCACCGGATTTCGTGAAAATAATGTTTATATTATTGATATGTATAATCTAGATTGCAAAACTAAATGTTTAAATGCTTTTAATGAGGATTCATGGTTATGGCATAGAAGATTAGGCCATGTATCTTTTGACCATCTTTCTAGAATCAATTCTAAGGAATCGGTGAAGGGTATTCCTTACTTGAAGTTTGAGAAGGACCGCATTTGTGATGCGTGCCAACTTGGGAAACAAACCAAGTCATCTTTCAAACCAATCAAGGATATCATGACATCTAGGCCATTAGAATTGATCCACATGGATTTTTTTGTCCTACTAAAACTAAAAGTTTCAATGAAAATCGCTATGTTTTTGTTTTAATTGATGATTTTTCCCGTTTTACATGAATTTTCTTTTTGGATCATAAAGATCAAGTTTTTTCGCATTTTAATGTTTTTCGAAAAAGGGTTGAAAAAGAAAAAGTTTTTTGATTTTGTGCATAAGAAGTGATAGAGATGGTGAGTTCATCAACCAATCCTTTATTACTTATTGCGAAGAAAATGGAATTAAGCATGAGTTGTCATGTCCTAGAACTCCACAACAAAATAGAGTCATTGAAAGAAAGAATCGTACTCCTCAAGAAATAGCTAGGACTATGATTAGTAAATACAGGCTCCCTCAATATTTATGGGCCGAGGCCGTAAACACCACATGCTATATATTGAACATAATTTATTTTTATAAAAATTCTTTCAAAACTTCTTTTGAAATCTATTATTCAAGAAAAATCAAATGTTTCATATTTTAGAGTTTTTGGATGCAAATGTTTTGTTTTGAACACCAAAGATAACTTGGGTAAATTTGATGCTAAGACTTTTGAAGAAATTTTTGTTGGTTATTCTAATACTAACAAAACTTATAGAGTGTTCAATAAATCATCTCTTACAATTGAAGAATCTATGCATGTGAAGTTTGAAGAACCTGATGCTTTTGTTAAGAATGTTGTAGAGATTGATACTTTAGGTGAAGATATGGAGAAAGTATCCTTGAAGAGCTCACCCACCCAAGAAGACAAGTAAAAACTTAATGGGAAAGTTCAAGAGAATGAAGTGAAACCATCTTAACCACTTCAAAAAGATTGGAGATATGCTACAAGTTATCCCAAATATCTCATCATAGGTAATGTATCAAAGGGGGTATCTACTCACTCCAAACTCCATGATTTGTGTAGCATTATGCATTCATTTCCCATATTGAACCCAAAAACACCCTCGAAGTCAAAGGTGACTCATATTAGTTGCTTGCAATGCAAGAAGAGCTTAATCAATTTGAGCGCAACCAAGTTTGGCATCTCGTTCCTAGACCCCGTGATAGACCAACAATTTGGTACTAAATAGATTTTTAGGAACAAGTTGGGTGAGTCAGAAAATGTTGTTAAGAATAAAGTTAGGTTAGTGGCCCAAGGTTACACCCAAATCAGGGGAATCGATTTTGAGGAAACCATTGCACCTGTAGCATGGCTTGAAGCTATACGGATCACACGTGCTTTTGCTTCTTATAAAAATTTCAATTTTTTTCAAATGGATGTCAAAATGTACAAAAGTGCATTTTTAAATGGTTTTATTGAAAAGAAAATATATGTTGAACAACCCCCTGGTTTGTTGATCCTATACATTCAGATTTTATTTTCAAACTAGATAAAGCTTTGTATGGATTAAAACATGCTCCTAGAGCTTGGTATGAAAGACTTTCAACATTTCTTCTTTCAAATGATTTTGTTAAATGTAAATTAGATACTACTTTTTTTACTGAGCATGTTAATAGTGACATTCTTATTGTTCAAATTTATGTTGATGATATAATTTTTAGATCTACTAACGAAATACTTTGCAAAGAGTTTGAATCATGTATGCAAAATGAGTTTGAAATGTCTATGATGGGAGAGCTAACTATTTCCTTGGACTCCAAATCAAGTAAAGGAGTGATGGGATCTTTATAAGTCAAGTCAAGTACACAAAGAAACTCATAAAGAAATTAGGACTTGAAGGGACAAAGACTAGCAAAACTCTCATGGCTACCACAACCAAACTTGACAAGGATGATCATATAAAAGTGTAGACATAAAACTTTATAGAAGTATGATTGGTAGTTTGTTGTATTTAACGGTTAGTAGGTCGGATATTATATCTAGTGTTTGTCTTTGTGCTAGATTCCAATCTTGTCCTAAAGAGTCCCACTTGATTGCGGTAAAACGCATTATTCAATACCTTAAGGGCACTATTGGAATGGGTCAATGGTATTCGAAGACCGAATAATTTTCAATGACGAGTTTTTCAGATGATGACTATGCAGGTTGTAGAGTGGATAGAAAGAGTACAAGTGGAATATGTCAGTTTCTAAGAAGTTATCTTGTTTTATGATCTTCCAAGAAATAAAATTCTGCAGCCCTCTCAACCGCCGAGACGGAGTATGTTGCGGCTGGGGCTTGTTGTGCTCAAGTCCTTTGGATGAAACATACTCTCCTTGATTATGATCTGCATTATGACCATGTTAAAATATTTTGTGATAATACTAGTATATTCATATGACTAAAAATGCAAATCAACATAGTAAGACTAAGCACATAGAGATTCGGTATCACTTTCTTAGAGATCATTATGAGAAAGGCGATAATGATATTGATTATGTTTCAACTGAATTTCAACTTACAGATATTTTTACTAAATTACTTGATTTTAACAGATTTTCTTTCATATGTGGTGAACTAAATGTTTGTATTATTGATTGATGAGTTTTCATGGTTGTTTCCTGATTGTACTCTAAAATTGTATTTTTATCATCACTTTTACACATATATCCTTGATCATTCCTTTATTAATTAATGCTATTAACCCTTTTTTGATTATGGTGTGTAGTTACTTAAATGAGAGGATAAAGATATAAGAAGCTTCATTTTATCCCTAATCCTATCTAAAGTTGGATTAAATTGAATCCAAAGGAGGAAAGTGTAAATCACCTAGAGGGGGGTGAATAGGTGATAATGCTAATCTAGAAATTAAATGCGGAAGCTAAAACAAATTTGCAATCACACTTAATACAATCTACAAGTGTAGCCGAATTCCCCGTGAAGGGCTCTGGACTAACTCCTCTTGATTCTCCTAGATATGAGTTGAGGTGCTATATGAAGCTCTTATGGTTAAGTATAAGTGAGGCACACACACAAGCAAGCCAAGCATATAATGATGAAATAGCAATGTGAATTAATGCAAGGCACAAATGCAAGTAAGTATGAATGATATGGCAATATGAATAATGCTATGCACAACACAAATAAAGAGAGAGGGTTAAGAGACAATGGATCAAACGTAAACACAAAGATATGTTTCGAGGTTCGAGCCCCTAGCTCTACGTCCCCGCCTTCACCGAGAAGGATTTCCAATCCACTATCTCCCACTGAGGGAACCTCCACCGAGGAGAATTTATTACAACAATAGGAGTACCGAACTCCTCTCTCAAACACCGCCTCATAACCGAGGGGTAGGCTCGTAGCCAAACAACAACAATCACCTCTACCGAAGAGGGATACAAACCAAACTCCACCTCACAATAGAGGGAGCAAACACAAACCTCAACCTCTACCAAAGAGGGAGCAAACCAATCACCCGATCAACCTCTACCAAAGAGGGATACAACAAAAGCAAGGGTGTTTACAACTAGGAGGCTTAATCAACCTCAAACACTTCTCTTTTTCCACAAACAAAGATCCTAATAGACTAGGATAGAAGATATAGCTCAAGTGAATATCAAGGTGTTTTTGGAAAGCAAATAACAAAGAAAAACTACTTGGGAAATCTCTTGTAGATGATAGAAATGAAAATCCAAACAATATCCCAAAACTTAGTTTTCTTTGATTTTCCAAAACCCTTGAAAAACAATAAAGATGAAACCTTTGAAGCTCTAAAACAAATTTTAAAACTTTAAAAACACTTCAGAAAAGTAGGAATTTTTGCTCTTGAAAATCTTAGCCAAAACCCTAAAGAGATGGGGTATTTATAGCTCAAATAGAAAACTAGCCGTTAGGCTGATCTGGCAGCCTGACTGGCTTGCGGTTGACCGGCCGGTCGACCGTCAACGGTCAAAAATATGACCGTTGGAGCAATCCGGTCGATCGCCCGATCGATCGCCCAGATACAGAGAGCAGAGCTCTCTGGTCCGGTCGACCGCCCGGTCGACCGTCCCATGTGTCTGCCAGGCGTGCACAAGGCTGTGCACGTCGGTCGACCGCCGGGTCGACCGGCCCTTGGTTCGGTCGACCGTGCGGTCGACCGACCTGGCCTGTCAGCCACTGTCCTGGGTCAGAAAATCATGTTAAAAATATTTTAAAAATTCTTTTATCTCTCCTAAAAATCTCCAAAAATAGTTTTACCATTTTGCATTGATATATAAACCTATGATAAAAATTTCAATTCAAATATCAAGCAATTTGAACTATTTTTGTGTTTTATCATTTTTACCAAAAATCAAAACTTGTATTTTATCAAACTTTGATTTTTCAATAGGAATTCTGATTTTTCCTAAACTCATGAATAGGCATATCAAAATAAGTTTGTCTAAGATATGAAGCATGTATGTATATCGAACACATCTAATATACATAAAAACCATTTAAACTTGTTTTGATCTAAACTATTCATGAAAACCAAAATCTAAAACATAAAACTTGTGTGTGTTGTGCACTTGAGCATATCAACTATTCTTATCTTACAAATGGATCTAAAATACACTAAACACTAGGATACCTAAGTCTTCTTGATGATCTTCCATCTTCAAGTCGACTCGATCCCAAACGTGATCCAACGAGCATGGTTATGAATGATCTTGACGCTCGGGCTCGGGAATCACCAAGTGAAGGCTTCCAAACTCCTCTTTTTGAAGCAATCACCAACTAATATCTTGATCAATGATCTGAAACTAAAATCACAAGATTATTAGTAAACATAACTACATGAGTTAATCATCATCAAAACTAGAGTGGAAGGCCTCTGGGTCAACAATCTCCCCCTTTTTGATGATGACAAAACTCATGGAGTTATATATATGCATGGATTAAAGTTAAGCTTCAAAGAAGCTCCCCCTTAACTCATGCATAAACAAGTAAACATAATGAATATGCAATGAAGGCTCTTAAACATGAATGCATATCTATGCATAAACAATAAAAGGCTCTAGATACTAATGAAATGTTCAAAAACAAAACATGCTCTAGATACCAATTAAAATTAAACTTAATATATGCAAAACATAAACATGCATATATAAAACACAATCAAACTCAAAATCTTTCTCCTCCTTTTTGTCAGTCATCAACAAAGGGGTAAAAACCAAACAAAACAAAATCTTCTCCCTTTTTTAATACAAAGAAACAATCATCAATAAGGGGTAAATAAAGACAATGTTCTCCCCTTTTTTGTCTAAAACAAAATAAAACCAAATAGAGGTGACAATCAATTAAGATATCAATTGAAAATATGTCAAAGTAGCATCTTGATACCAATTGAAAGTAAACATAGATCGATAAAATAAATGATATATGCTATATACATTCATGAAGAGGAAGATGTGAAGCTTCCCTACATAGATACATTACATGAAGGAGGGATGACAAGTCCTAATTCACATAACATACACTATGCAATGCATAAGAGGAGATGTGAAGCTCCCCCTACACACGTGTACCACATAAAGAAGAAGTTGTCAAGCTCTTCAATACAAGATACACTCATCATGAATCTATATGTAGAAGAGATGTTAAGCTCTCCTTGCATATATGCAATAAAAATCAAAACTTTTTGACTATTTATCTTTAAACAAAATTTTGAGATACTAATTTAAAACATTCAAATAAACATCTTGATATCAAAAAAAAGTTTCTTTTTAAGTATATGATATCAATTTAAAATTTTTATTTTCTATCATAAAGCAAGGGAGTGAAAATACAAATAACAATTGAAATATGAAAATCGAATTTTCTCCCCCTTTATGAAACACTAACTAAAACAATGCGTAGGCTCGAAATAAGATACCAATTGAAAATTGAATCAATTGAAACAAAGTTAAACCTCAAGCTTTAGCATAAACAAAATTTTGTGCTTAAAGATATAGGGATATAATAAGCACAAATAAACATATATATGTATGAAAAGTAGATACCAATTGAAATTGATATTCTTTAAAATGCAAGCATACATGTATGAAAATATATGAGTATATAATAAAGGTCAAAATTGATACCAATTGAAAGAATCCAATGATACCAATTGAAACAATGATAAGCTCAATGTATATCTCAAATAACCTATCACCCATTCATGCACAAGTTTAAAAGATATTCAAGAAGGGTATACATGGCATGGTCTCCCAACCAACCGCCCTTTGATGGTAGGGGTTTTCAAAAATAGATTTGAAAAATAAAGTATATTTGAAAAACTCTACCAAAATGAAGAATATCGTAACTAGTTATATGAAAAATTTGTAAATTAGTACGAAATCCTTCAAGTAAGGAATAAAAATAAAATTATTTTTCATGAAACATGAAATCCACATGATAATCAACACTCTAAGCCAAATAAGCATAAATATGACTCATGAAAACAAACACATGAGTAAACAATAATGTGAGTGTACAAATAAGATGTGAAGATCATAATCATGAAAGATGGACAATAAGCTCAATATTCCTTGAAACAAGAAAACATGAAAATCATCAAAACTATTTAATCTTCAAGGTATATGTATGTCCTATACAAACTAAAGTATACATACATATCCAAACACAACGAGTCCACAAAGATATATGCATGAAGGCACGTGGCTCAAAAGGATGTATATGTATAACAATAATTTGGAAAAAATGGACATATACATGAAGTTAAATATAAACACATGGAAACATGAAAAACTAAATTTTCATTCAAACGAATTTCATTTTAAGGTATATGTATGATTTGTCAACACAAAAAGTATACATACATATCCCTAAACACAATTGAGTCCATATATATATATATATATATATATATATATATATATATATATATATATATATATATATATATATATATATATTTGCATGAAAGGCAAATGACTCAAGGGGTATACATGTATATCTTAAAGTTTGGCAAAATAGACATATACATGAAATGAAAAACACATGATCATAAAACAAAACCAAAATGGGAATACAAGTTTAAAATGCATGAATCATCAAAACTAGACTATATTAGCACATCTAATGGGAACAAATAAGCATTCAATCACAAAGATGTATAAATTTACTTGTGGCCCACTATATATACAAGTATAAATCCTAGTCTTAATGAAAACTAACATTTAAACATATATTCAACATTTAAAGCATAAAACATGACAAAAATCATCATAATAAACAAAAACTAAACATGATTATTATGTAAATTCACATGTTATTAAACCTATGATAAACATAATAGCTAAACAAATGGTGAGAACACAAAATAATAGACCATATTTAAATATGGGTGTTTCAAAAGGCTATACATGCATGTCAATGATCTAATAATCATGTCATTTTCATAATGATCATATAAACAACAAAACATGCTACAAATAATGAACATGAAAAGCATGCATAAATAAATAAGGAGTAAGAGACCGTTACCAAAACCTAGAAGGCAACTCTCCTTGTCTCCAAAACATGGTGGTCCTCTCCACCAAACATCCCTTGAAAGTGATACATCCAAATGATTTTCATGAAGCTCGGAACGCATCCACTCCAAGGTACCGATACTCTCACGCCATGCGAGAGCCCACACATACATCATAAATAAGAGGGGTGGTCTTTGGTACCCATATCTTTTTGGGTCCATGGGGGTTAGTACCATTCCTAACCCAAACAAATTTATTTGCTAAATTTACATCATGTATTCTATCATAACAAAATTTAGCAAGGTGGCCCTTACGTCCACAATGTGTACATGTGTACACATGAGCATACATGGTGTGATGGTGTCCGTGAGGAGCATGTGTATGCCGTGATGGGTGTGCATGAATAGATGGAACTTGTTTCTTTCAAAACAAAGATTCCAAACGTGTACGGCCCACAACACATTGGTTCAAAGTGGAGCCCAAACAATTAACACTCTTCTTAAGCATGGATATATCATTGTTAATTAAAGAAGAAGTGGCACATGCAATAGGTGAAGTGTGTGATACTACCCTAGCAAACATGTGAAGAAATATCATTTTTCAAAGATTTATTTTTATTTAAACAAATTTCTAATTCTTTTGTAATAAAAACAATTTCATTTTTCAAAGAATCATTATCTCTTAAAACGAGTTCAACTTTTGAAGATAATTTTTTATTTTTCTTCAAAACATCATTACTATCATTTTTAGATTTCAAAACTTTATTTTCTTTTAGTGCAAAATTAAGTTGAGATTTCAATGCATCCCTTTCATTAGCAATCTCAACCTTCTCTTGCAAAACCAACTCAAGTCTTGTAAACAAATCCTCTTTTTCTTTATTATTTTACAAGTTTTCTTTTTCAAAACTTTATATTTTTCAATTAATTTTTCACGCACAATAGAAAGTTCTTCATTTAAAGCATGGGCATCAGCATAATCATTTGAAGAACTAGCATCATCATCATCATCTAAGTGGTTTCCGAGTGTACCTCAAGGGAGTCATTCCCTTGGATCATATAGCATTGTTGTGGCTCGGATTCTCCACTAGATTCCTCTTCTTGTTGGATTGGCATTTGAAGCTCGAAGGTGGTGGTTGTTGTCAACTTGTTCCATACTGCAAAGGCGGAATCAAGATTAGAAACATGCATAAGATAATGTTTAGGTAGCGTGCTTCTAATGGCCTCAAGGGCTTGTGCATTGGCCCCTATATGCTTGCTATCACTAAGGAAGGATTCCTTGGTAATGGCAAGGTGAACCTTATATCCTAGGGTTAGTAAATAACAGACATCCTAGTCTTCCAAATAATGATGTTGGAAGGGTCAAACATAGGTGAGGTCATGAAGTCCATGGGTCCAAGCTATATGTGTGCAAATAAGCAAATGCAAATGATAGATTAGCAAACAAGGATCTCACTCCTAGGATGTTAAGCCTAAAGTATCAGGAGCGTAGGCTCTGATACCAATTGTAAATCACCTAGAGGGGGGGTGAATAGGTGATAATGCTAATATAGAAACTAAATGCGGAAGCTAAAACAAATTTGCAATCACACTTAATACAACCTACAAGTGTAGCCGAATTCCCCGTGAAGGGCTCTGACTAACTCCTCTTGATTCCCCTAGATATGGGTTGAGGTGCTATATGAAGCTCTTGTGGTTAAGTATAAGTGAGGCACACACACAAGCAAGCCAAACATATAAGGATGAAATAGCAATGTGAATTAATGCAAGGCACACACACTAGTTTAAACACTTTTTTTATTGTTCTTCTTAATCTATACTTAATAAATATCTTGATATTTTAATGATCAACTTTAATAAGTGTTAGGGTTAAAGATTTGCTTGTACTTTCTAATGATCTTTCTTACTTTATACTTGACCGAAAATCTTGATATTGTAATGTTACATCTTGGTTAGTGCTATTTCAACCCGTATCCTAGTTTTTCTCCTATGTATCTTACTTGATTTTGTGGTAGAATATCATGTTTAGGATTTAAAGTGAAGTAATTATCTATCTAGCATTAGCATGTATGGTGGTTGATTATTAGTAAGCTGTAAACTTTTCTTTTAGTTTGTTTCTTTATCTACATACAATCTATCCCCTCTTTTCTGCGTTCTTTAAACAGAGAAGATAAAAAGAAGACAATATTACCGAAAGCTTCCATCACATCTCTCCCTGAGGTTCGATCCATTTAGCTCTTATTACAGTGATTAAATTGCAAAAATTCAGAGTTTAAACCAATCACAGATACTTTTCATATTCCCTGTACTCTGTTTTGTGCAATCAAATTTTGGCGCTGTTGCCGGGAGGGAACGGTATACATTGTTTTCTAACTAAATTCTTCTCTATTTGTGTGAAAATTATAAAAAATATTCCCTATGGCTTATCTAAATTCATTTGGTTACAATTCATTTGATAGGTCAAAATCACCTTTCCAACAACCATCTTCATATACGCCTTTTTCCAAACCTATAGAAGAACAATCTGATTGGGAAAGAAGATAAAATCTTAGAAGATTTCAAGCGACGAATTCATATTTTGGAAGACTCACGATCCATTCAAAGGTCTCAAACCCTAAATTCATACATGATTCAAAACCAAAATTATTACATCCATTATCTCGATAGGTTAGAAGCACAACTGGATCGTTTGGAAAACATTGAAAATGTTAGGACTGAGGAAACTCTACCTAACACCTTTTTGACCATCTTTGATTCACCCAGCCCTATTGACGAGACCAACGTATCATGGTGTCTTGAAGACCTTGATCAAGATTCAATTTCATCGCACCAACGTGAACTTGATCAATCCCAACCCTTAGACAAATTGGTAAGTTTTAACTTCAATGAGATTGAACTTGATTGTGAATACGAACCCGATCCTCAACTCTGTGATTTAATTTTAAACTTTGAATCTATGTTAACTCTGGTGTCTTTACCCAAGTTGGAGCCAATTTCCAAGCCAACATTAATTCCAGTACCTGTATATTATGAAATTGGATCACCTATTTTGGATAGTCACGTTCGTTTAAATACGAGCTTAAATTCTTTGATTTGGAGACCATTTTTGAACCAAACCTGACTCTTGAAGCTAAATTTAATTTTCCTGAGCCGGTATTAGTTCCCAATCCTATCATTTTTAAGCCCAAATCAATTCCTTCATCAAGTCAAATTCTATTATTGGACCAAGATGTAAACAATGATGACCCTAAGAAAGAGGTAATAAAAGGTGGGTTTCTTGATTATCCACAATATTTAGATTGGGTAGCAATACTTGGCCCAATCCGGCCACCACCGGAACCACCACCTTGAGGTTACATTTAGCCTTCCCTTTTTCTTTTTTCATGCATACATGCATTCATTCATACATAGAGGACAATGCATGAGATAAGTGTGGGGGAGGGTTTACTAACATACTAACATAGGTAGATACTAACAATTTTTTTAAAAAAACTTTTTGAAAAAGAAAACAACATTTTGATTTATTTCTGTAAGTAATTAAGTTAATTTTAAAGAATAGGAAAATCATAATTAGGATTTCTTAACACTTGATCAAAATAAGAGTATTTGTTTTATTTTTAGGTTTAGGAGGAAAAAATTGAAAAAGTAATTTAGTCTTGATATCTTTATCTTAATGAAATATGCATGCTTTATACACTTACACACTTGGGATTCAAAACAAAAACTCTTGTGTCATAGACAAATATATAAAATAAATAAATCTAATTATTGATTAGCTAGGTACTTTGGCCTAAGAAAGCCTTGGTACTTACGTGAAAGGTAATTAGATAAGTTTAAAAAAATTAAAATATCTCATATATGTATTAACACATCTAATAATTAATTAGTTGGTATTAGGGCCTCAAGAAGCTTTTATACTTACACGAAAGAAAATTAGATGAGTTATACATATTTAAAAAAAAGAAGTGCTTAAAGGGCAACGAAGTGGTAATACTTCGAACTTCTTAAAAAAAGAAAAGAAAAGAAGTAATAAATGTATAAGGCATGAAAGTTGAAGTTGAAGAATCCCAAGTAAAAAAATTTATGTTCACAAAGATGCATATGACTTAAAGTAAGATAATAGACTCGATGAGAAATTCAGTTTGAATCCTAACCTAAATTGATAAATAATTACTTGAATAAAGACTAAGTAAAAGAATGATCAATTTAATAATCCTAAAAACTTATAAATTTCTTAATTTTTACAAAGATATTTCAAATGTTTTCTCTCTTTCAAAATGGTATTTCAAAAATACTAACATTTTATTTTTCTTTCTTTATAAATTTTGTGGGTGTAATTCACTGAAAACCCTCACGAGATGACACTCATCCTCTAGGGTAACCTAGAGGTTTAATGGTTTGTTGTACATGCTAAGTGCAATCGTGATTCCTACGAAAGTGAGTTAGGTTAGATTAAATTAGTTTCTAACATTTGGTTTTGCTCGAGGACGATCAAAAGATAAGTGTGAGGGTGTGATTGTACTCTAAAATTGCATTTTTATCATCACTTTTACACATATATCCTTGACCATTCCTTTATTAATTAATGCTATTAACCCCTTTTTTGATTATGGTGTGTAGTTACTTAAATGAGAGGATAAAGATACAAGAAGCTTCATTTTATCCTTAATCCTATCTAAAGTTGGATTAAATTGAATCCAAAGGAGGAAAGGATTAGTCTTCATCCCCTATTCAAGTTCAAATTCAGAAGATAAAGTTCTAAAAGATGAAGGGGATAAAGCTAATCCTAAAAGGGAAAAGGAGGATAATTTAAATTAAATGGAGTTCAAAATCAATTCAGACTCGGATTCTGACTTATACCTTTTAGTATTCAGATCATAACTTTTGATACAGATATTCAAATCTGATGATTTAAGATGCTACAGAAAGAAGACGTGAAGGACTACAATTCTTCTGTTTATCACTCTGTCAAATTCAACCGTCTGATGGGTCATATTCAGTAAATAACATGCCAACTTGCTGCAGGACTAAATTTCTTATTGAATTATGAAACCTTCTAATTTGTATCCTATTGTGAATAGATTTGAGGCCTATTTAAAGAGCTAAAATTTCTCAATATCAAATATCTCCACATCAGAGATCATAGATTAGGATTTTTCTTCTAGTCTCTTCTCTAAATTTCTTTTGTATTTTTTTTGATTTTAGTTCTATTTGTGAGAAGGAGAAGCCATTATAATTCGAGGTGACAGATCAATACAAGGTGCTTTCTTTCTTTTCATATCTCTTTTGTTATTTACTTTATTTTTACTTTTTTTTGTTTTTTATTTCTTACTTTCTTTTATTTGACATGTTTACCATGAGTAGCTAGATTTTTCTCATGGCTTGCTAAGACGTCACCACTATCACATCTAATGTCTAGTAGATAACCATATTAGATCATATACATGCCTACTCCAATCTTTATTCTTGAAGACTCATTAGGATAAGCGACTAGTTTAAACACTTTTTTATTGTTCTCCTTAATCTATACTTGATAAATATCTTGATATTTTAATGTTCAACTTTAATAAGTGTTAGGGTTAAAGATTTGCTTGTACTTTCTAATGATCTTTCTTACTTTATACTTGACCGACAATCTTGATATTATAATGTTACATCTTGATTAGTACTATTTCAACCCGTATCCTAGTTTTCCTCCTATGTATCTTACTTGATTTTGTGGTAGAATATCATGTTTAGGATTTAAAGTGAAGTAATTATCTATCTAGCATTAGCATGTATGGTGGTTGATTATTAGTAAGCTGTAAACCTTTCTTTTAGTTTGTTTCTTTATCCACATACAATCCATCCCCTCTTTTCCATGTTCTTTAAATAGAGAAGATAAAAAGAAGACAATATTACCGAAAAGCTTCCATCGCATCTCTCCCTAAGGTTCGACCCGTTTAGCTCTTACTACAGCGGCTAAATTGCAAAAATTCAGAGTTTAAACTAATCACAGATACTTTTCATATTCCCTGTGCTCTGTTTTGTGCAATCATTTTCCTTTTTGATGTATGACAAAAAGGGGAGAAGTATGGGCTTGTTTTGATATTTTTCTTCATATATGTTTCTTGTTTTAATGTTTATCTTTATATATGTTTCATATTTTGTACTTAATAATAGAGCATCATTAAGGGAGCTTTTGCCTCCTTCATATATGTTTCGTGTTTTGTACTTAATAATAGAGCAGCATGTAAGTGGGAACTTTTACCTCCTTCCTATATTTTGTTTTATAACTTATATGTTTTGTCATCATCAAAAAGGGGAGATTGTTGGCCCAAAGGTTACAATCCCTGGGTCATGTATTTTGATGATAACAAACCATATAAATGCTATTTGGTACTAATAGAAGTTCAAGAATGAATTTCAGGTTGGTACGGTATTGATGGCTCAATTCTCAAGCATGAGATATTAGGCTCTACCTTAATCACTGCTCAACATCAAGTTTTCAGAGACGCCTGCTTCTAGACTCATCTTGCAGATAGTTTCTTTTGTTAAAGATTAGTATATATGTTTAAAGCTCAAAAATACGCGCACACTAAATGCACATTTTTCAAAAGTATAATTTTGATTCTCAAATTTTCTAAAATATTTTTATCAAGTTTAGAACTTATATCTAGTAGTTATGTATGTTTCCTATCTACCAAAATCCAAACAAAATATTTTAATATTTTATATATCTTCTAAAAGAATTTTCAAATCTGTTTTGGCCTAGGTCGGTCGACCGGATGATCGATCATGCCTATTACAGGCAAGAACGGTTGACCGCTCGGTCGACCGGAGTTCTGACAATTGGGGGTGTGCACGTTCTGGTCAACTGGGTGGTCGACCGGTCCCCGTTGCAGTCGACCGGGCGGTCGACCGACTGTAAGCAGGTTTAGCCTCGGTTTGTAGTGGTCGATCGGGAAGAGCTAACGGTCAAAATTTTGAATAGTCCGGTCGACCGGCTGGTCGACCATGAGTCTGCTGTTTTGACAGAAACAACTAGTTTTTGAAATCTGTTTTGAAACGTGTTCTGATTTTAAAAGCGTGATTTGCTGAATTGAGGGTCAATTTTTTCCTCTTTGTTCAGCTAAAAAGTTTTTTAAGTTTACTCTTCGTAAAACCTATATAAAGGGGTCATTAGGGTAGAGGTTTTCATAACAACAATTTGAAAGATTCAAAGTTTTGTGCTTTCTTAAATAAAGTTTTTGTTTTAGTTTTTGTGCTTTTATTCTCTGAAATTCTCTT
>JAVJIF010023287.1:0-60508 GCA_038442645.1 Agave tequilana
TTTATGCTAAGCTTGAGTTTTAACTTGTTTCAATTGATTCAATTTTCAATTGGTATCTTATTTCAAGCCTACGCATTGTTTTAGTTGGTATTTCATAAAGGGGGAGAAAATTTGATTTGTACTTCAATTAGTATTTTGTTTCCACTCCCACACTTTATGATTGAAATTTGATGTTTATTTTAAGCATATGATATTACAATCAAAATTGTTTATATGCTTAAAAAGAAAAATACTCTCTTTGATATCAAGATGTTTATTTGAATGTTTTTAATTTGGTATCTCAAATTTTATTTAAAGATAAATACAAAGTTTTGATTTGTATTGCCTATATGCAAGGAGAGCTTAAACATCTCTTCTACATAAAGATTCATGTTGAAGGTATCGTGTATTGAGGAGCTTGACATCTCTTCTTTATGTGGTACACGTGTGTAGGGGGAGCTTCACATCTCCTCTTATGCATTGCATAGTGTACGTTATGTGAATTAGGGCTTGTCATCCCTCCTTCATGTAATGTATCTAGTAGGGAAGCTTCACATCTTCCTCTTCATGAATGTATATAGCATATACCATTTATTTATTGATCTATGTTACTTCAATTGGTATCAAGATGCTACTTTGACATATTTTCAATTGATATCTTAATTGATTGTTACCCTATATTTTTGTTTTAGACAAAAAGGGGAGAAATTTTTATTGATTGGTTTTGTTTTGCTTTTACCCCTTTATTGATGATTGACAAAAAGGGGGAGAATTATTTGAGAGTTTAACATGCATATAAAACATGTACCTTGCATGATTGAGTTTGTTATATGCATAGTTATGTTTTTGCATATATTAAGTTTAATTGGTATCTAGATGTTTTAATTGGTATCTAGAGCATTGGTATCTAGAGCATCTAGAACATGTTTTGTTTTTGTTTTGAAAATTTCAATTGGTATAAGAACATGTTTATTGTTTTATGCATGTTGATGCATTGCATATATTTATGTTTATTAGTTTAATTGTTTATGCATGAGTTAAGGGGGAGCTTCTTTGAAGCTTAACTTTAATCCATGCAAATATAACTTCATGAGTTTTGTCATCATCAAAAAGGGGGAGATTGTTGGCCCGGAGGCCTTCCTCTCTAGTTTTGATGATGATTAACTCATGTAGTTATGTTTACTAATAATCTTGTGATTTTAAGTTTCAGATCATTTAGTAAGATATTAGTGGTGATTAGCTTCAACAAGGAGTTTAGAAGCTTCACATGGTGATTCGCAAGATATTAGTTGGTGATTAGCTTCAACAAGGAGTTTAGAAGCTTCACATGGTGATTCCAGTGCCCGAGCATCAAGATCATACCTTTGCACTCGGTGGATCAGGCGTTTGGATCGAGTCGGCTTGAAGATGAAGATCATCAAGAAGACTTAGGTATCCTAGTTTAGTTTAGTGTGTTTAGATCCATTTGTAAAGCTTAGTATAGTTGATATGCTCAAGTGCACAACACACACGTTTTATGATTTTTCGGTTTTTAGTTAACCGATATTTGTTTTCATGAATAGATTGATCAAAACAAGTTTAATGGTTTATGTATAGTAGTTTCATTCTATACATGCATGCTTAACTTTTAAACAAACTTATTTTGACTTTCCTATTCATGTATTGAAAAATTCAAGTTTGATAAAATACATGTTTTGATTTTTGATAAAATGATAAAAACACAAAAATGGTTTCATATGCTTGATATTTGAGTTGAAATGTTTATCACATGTTTATATATCAATGCAAAATGTTAAAACTATTTTTGGGGATTTTTATATATTTTACAAGATTTATTAGAAATATTTTTAACCCCAGTTTTGACCCAGAACAGTGACTGACAGGTCAGGTCGGTCGACCGCACGGTCGACCGAACCAAGGGCCGGTCAACCGTTGTGGTCGACCGATGTGCACAGCCTTGTGCACGTCTGGCAGACACAGGGCCGGTCGGCCGGTCGGTCGACCGGACCAGAGAGCGTTGCTCTCTGTATCTGGGCGGTCGACCGGACCAGAGAGCTTTGCTCTCTGTATCTGGGCGGTCGACCGGGATTGCCCAACGGTCAATTTATGACCGTTGGTGGTCGACCGGCCGGTCGACCGCCAGCCTGTCAGGCTGACAGATCAGCCTAACGGCTAGTTTTCTGTTGGCCTATATAAACCCCATTTCTTTGAGATTTTGACCATGATTTTCTGAGCTAATTTTTCCCCATTCTCTGGTTTTAAAAACAAGTTTTTAAAAGTGTTTAAGAGCTTAAAAATTTCATCTTTATTGTTTCAAGGATTTGAAAAATTCAAAGAAAAATAGGTTTTGGGATATTGCTTTAGATCTTCATTTCTATCATATGCAAGTGTTTTCTCAAGGATTTTTCTTTGTTATTTGATTCAAAACACCTTGATTTCCACACTTGAGCTATATCTTCTATCCTATTCTATTAGGATCTTGTTTGTGAAAAAGAGAGATTGTTGTGGTTGTGATACACCACTAGTTGTAAACCTCCTTGTATTTGTGTATCCTCTTTGGTAGAGGTTGATTGGACAGGTGTTTGCTCCCCTTTGGTAGAGGTTGAGTTGGTTGGTTTACTCCCTCTAGTGAGAGGTGGAGTTTTGGTTGTAACCCTCTTCGGTAGAGGTGTTTGTTGGTTGTTGTATTGGCTACGGGCCTACCCCTCAGTTGTGAGGCGGTGTTTGAGAGAGGAGTTCGGTACTCTCTTGTTGTACAAATCCTCCTCGGTGGAGGTTCCCTCGGTGGGAGTCCTCGGTGGACAAGATAGTGGATTAGAAATCCTTCTCGGTGAAGGCGGGGACGTAGAGTTAGGGGCTCGAACCTCGGACATTTCCTTGTGTTTTCGTTTGATCCACTTGTCTCTCTAACTCTCTCTTTTACTTTGTGCAAAGCATCATTCTTCATTCATATCATTCATATTGCTTGTGTTGCCTTGCATTGATTCATATTACCATATCTATTATATGCTTGTGTGCTTGTGTGCCTCACTTATACTTAACCACAAGAGCTTCATATAGCACCTCAACCCTTATAGGGGAATCAAGAGGAGTTAGTCCAGAGTCCTTCACGGGGAATTCGGCTACACTTGTTGATTGTATTAAGTGTGTTGCAAAATTGTTTTAGCTTCCGCATTTAGTTTCTAGATTAGCACTCACACCTATTCACCCCCCCCTCTAGGTGTTTTTCAGTTACATGGACGCTTAGAAAACATGATAGAACTAAGAAATATTACAATCACAATATGTAAAATAAAATATAAGAGTTAGAATTGAAGAATCTTTAGTTGAAATATTCACGGTCACAAAGATGCATATGACTTAGGATAAAATAAAAGACTAGATTACTTGATTGGCAACAAGTTCTTACATGGAGAGTAAATTAGTAATGAATAGTATGGTAATCCTACGACTTATAGATTACTTGATTTTTGCAAGAATACTTCAAATCTGTTTTCTCTTTATAAAAATGTGCTTTTGAAAATGCTAACACTTTGTTTTTCTTTCTTTTATGAATTTTGTGGGTGTAATCACTGAAAATTCTCACAAGACAAAACTCATCCTCTAGAGTAACCAAGAGGTTTAACAGCTTGTTGCACATACTAAGTGCAACCATGATTTCTACGAAAGTGAGCTTGATTAGGGTAGTTATGTTTTTATTTTATTTGTTTGCTCGAGGACGAGCAAAAGATAGGTGTGTGGGGTATGACGTACACGTATATTGTGTTATTTATTAGTAAATTCCTACACTTATCTTGTAATAAATATCTTTTTGTTTAATGTTGTGCAGGCCTTATTCAACATTGAAAGAGAGAAATTAGCCCAAAAGCCCAATTAAATTCAGATTTAAATGAGTTTAAAGCAAAATCAAAGATTGGGATAAATATTCAGAAGATTTAGGGGGATAAGCGCAATTTTAACTGAAGATCAGAGCGTATCAGAGGAGATAATACCAAATAAAAATAAGTTAAAATTAGATTTATATGAATCGATTCGGTTAGCTTGAAGATCAATGGAGATATTGCCAAATTCGGAGCTCAAAAGGATATCCTATCAAAAAACAAGAGTATCCAAATAACGATGATCCACACGACCAAAGATCTGGCCCATTGGCCAAATCTTTGCCACGGATCCGCGGCCAATTGGGCCAGCGTCTGTGGTCTTATCTTCTCACATTTCTTCCCTTCACTTTCAGCTATAAATACTACACAATCAGAAGGCAAACGGGCACCATTGGAAGAGAAATAGGATTAGGATTTTTGTTCTAGTTTAACTTAGGATTTTTGTTTCTCTTCTTATTTAATTTTTTGTTTATTTGTAAACTTGCATTAGAGAAGAGATTCATGAGAGAAGGAGAGTAAGAATTGTATGAGAGTGACACCGATATAATTCTTCTTTTCTTTATCGATTTTTGATTTAATCAAAGTTTACCTTTTGTTTTATATTTTCTTTTTGGTATTTACATTCTTTTTGCTTGAAATACTATCCATATGAATATATAGTATCGAAATAGCCTTGCCATTGCGAGTACCACCGATAGCTCATGATGATAGATACCTCCTTTATGTCTGTATCATTTCATGCTTGCTTCCCGAAGTTCTTGATGATATATTATAGACGGGAACAGGATCCGATATTATGGACTATGCGTGATCGCCTCCAATCCAAGATAAACCTTCGCGATGATCAAAAGTAAGTTTCAATCAAAAAGGTAAGTAAAGTTTCTTCCTTTATTTCTTCTAATTTCTTAGTTTAGAAACACTTTAGAATATCAACTTTTCCTTTATTTCTTTATCTTTTGCTTAGTTTCTCTTTTAACTTTAAACGAAAAAAACACCTTCTTCTTTTCATTTCTATCTATTTTTCCTTTTTTAACTTAAATCAGTATTCTTTCTTTTTCTTTTCAAAACTAAAGAAGAAACTTTAACCGTCTTTTAGTAAACTTAAAATGAATACCAAAATGCTTCTATCGCTTCCCCTCCTTATGAATCACAACCTGCATAGCCACTTTTTATAGCGGTAGTATTGAGGAACCCAAGTATATCTTAATATATAATTTCTAAACTCTATTTTTCTATGCAGGTTGCACCTTGATCACTTATAAATAGAGTTCAGGCTCTGATACCATTGAAATCACCTAGAGGGGTTGAATAGGTGATAATAAATTGAAGCGGAATAAAATACAATTTTAAAACTACAACAATCAAGAAAAGAAGCTGTATACCCGGTGAAGGGTGTTGGCCCAAGGCTAGAATCACCCAGTTTTATGGTTTTGATGATAATAAAACATATGTGGTTATTTAGTACAAATCAAGTTTAAGTGTTTAAGTATATTTTAGGGTTCTAAGGATCAAGGAGTTTTCATCCTCTAACAGAAAGTATTGAAGACTCGAGAAGATTCAAATACGGGATTAAAGCTCAAAGCGCTCAAACGTCGCTAAAGGAGAAGCTCGGTTAAAGATCTTGTAGTCACCTGAGCCTAATAAGATATTAGTTTATTAAATTGTAGAATATAGTCGTGATGCTCAAGAAGTGACACCACAAAATACTTGATTTCAAAAAATACAAGTTTTGATAGTATTGGTATTTTGCATGTTCAGTTTTGATACATGTCTTATAATTTTTCAAAATTTATAACAAGTTTAGAACATGTATTTCATCACCTATGCTTGCTATATTACCCATAAACCAATAAAAAATATTTTGAAAAATATTTGAAACTCAAAATATATCTAGAAAACTATTTAAGGCCAGGACAGTCGACCGGACGGTCAACGGTGCCTATTCAGGCCAAACGGTCGACTGCTCGGTCGACCGGGCCTTTGGCCTAGGGGCGTGCACGCTTGTGCATATTGTCGATCGTCCAACTGGTCGACCGCTAACCCTGCGGTCGACGGATCGGTCGACTGATTGAGAGACCCTAACTCTTGATTAGGGTCGGTCGACTGACCCGGTCGACCGACGTTTTGTTTTTTTCTTTTTGAACGACCGAGCGGTCGACTGACCAGTCGACCAGTGCCAATGACTCTTTTATGGATGATCTGTCGGTTGACCAACCGGTCAACCGACAGCCTGCCAGTTGGCTATAACGGCTAGTTTTTGAAACTGTTTTCTTTTTAGTGGATTCCAACGGGCATTTTTGGTTTCCAAGTGTCTAAACACACCCCAAATGACCTGGTATGATTTACATATGATATTTATTCTTTGCCTATATATATGCGTCATTGGTTTTGAATTTTAGAAAAGAAGTTTATATAAGTTTACAAGTTTTCAAGTTTGTTTCAAAAGAGAAGTTTTTCTAGCTTCCAATCTTCAAGTTCTTTCTTTTCAAAGCTATTTTCAGTTATTTTTAAAGCACTTCACATCTTTCTGACTGAATTTATTTTCTCACTTAACTTCTTGAGCTACACTTCATATCTTACTCTATAAGAAGCTGTAAGAGAGAGTGTTGTGATCTTGTTGGATCACCAAGAGCTTTATAATCTCAATTGGCTTTGTGCTACCTCCTGTGTAGAGGGTTAAGTTGGTGGAGTTGTTGTTGGCCCAATGGCCTTCCACTCTAGTTTTGATGATGATCAACACTCATGTAGTTATGTTTACTAATATTCTTGTGTTTCTAAGTTTCAGATCATAACAGGATATTAGTTGGTGATTAGCTTCAACAAGATGATTAGAAGCTTATCATGGTGATTCCGGTGCCAAAGCTTAAAGATCATACCTTTGCACTTGGAGAATCACGGAGTTTTGGAGCAAGTCTACTTGAAGATGAAGATCGTCAAGAAGACTTAGGTATCCTAGTTTAGATTATGAGTTTTAGATCCATTTGTAAAGCTTAGTTTAGTTGATATGCTCAAGTGCACAAAACACACACGTTTCATGATTTGTTTTTTTTTGGTTTTCATGAATAATAGATCAAAACAAGTTTACCTTATACCTATGTATATTAGATATGTTCTAGATATACATACATGCTTTAAACTTGCTAGACAAACTTATTTGACTATCCTATTCATGTTTTGGAAAATTCTAGTTTGATAAAATACAAGTTTTGTTTTTGATAAAATTGGCAAGACACAAAAATGAATTGATATGTTGAATATTGTCTTGAAATTTTTATCACAAGTTTGGTTATCAAAGTAAAATGATAAAACAAGTTTTAGAAAATATTTTTTTTTAGAAAAACAGTTTTTATTTTGATTAAAACTATTTTTTAGATTTACTGTGAATTTATGGGATTTTTATTGAGTGAAAAGACCTATTTTCAAATCCCGTATCTGTGCAGATCTGCACTGTGCCTGCCAGGCCAGTTCGGTCGACCGGGACGGTCGACCGCACCAAGTGGCCGGTCGACCGGGTCGGTCGACCGATGTGCACAGACGTGCACGCTGGCTTCACATTGTAGTCGGTCGACCGGACCGGTCGACCGAGTTGAGAGTTCAACTCTCAGGATGTTTCGGTCGACCGGGCCGGTCGACCGCTAGTGCCCAACGGTCACTTTTCTGACCGTTGGCGGTCGACCGGGCCGGTCGACCGGCAGTCTGTCAGGCTGCCACATCAGCCTAACGGCTAGTTTTTCCTAGGGGCTATATATACCCCATTTCTCTATTGTTTTGGCTAAGATTTTTAGAGCTAAAAATTCCAGACTTTCTCTAGTGTTTAAAAGAGTTTTTAAAAGGGTTTTAAGCCAAAAAGATTTCATTTTATTTGTTTTTGGGTTTTTGGAAAATCAAAGAAAACTAGGTTTTGGGATTTTGATTTGATCTTTTATTTCTATCATATACAAGAGATTTCCCAAGTAGTTTTTCTTTGTTGCTTGTTTCCAAAAACACTTAGTTTCCACACTTGAGCCATATCTTCTATCCTAAACTATTAGGATCTTGTTTTTGTGGAAAAAGAGAAAAGGAGTGTTGAGGTTGTTGTTGTAAACCTCTAAGTTGTACACCCTTATTCTTGTTGTATCCCTCTTCGGTAGAGGTGATCGGGTGATTGGTTTGTGAGCCTCTTAGGTAGAGGTGTTTGTTGTAGTTGGCTACGGGCCGTATCCTCTTCGGTAGAGGTGGATTGTGGTTGTATAGCCTCGGTGGCTTTGTAAGGTTGAGAGAGGAGTTTGGTACTCCTATAGTGGATTGGAAAATCCTACACGGTGGTGTAGGCGGGGATGTAGAGCAAGGTGCTCGAACCTCGAAACAAATCTTGGTGTTTGCGATTGCTCCCATTGTCTCTCTTACTCTCTCTCATTTACTTTGTGCAAAGCATCATATTCATATCATATCATATTTGCTTGTGTTGTGCATATTTCATATTGCCTTGCATTTATTCATATTGCTATTCATTCTTATATGCTTGGCTTGATTGTGTGTATTTTAAATTGCATGTTTTCCTTGCGGCCACCAAGAGATGTTATCTTGGTGATTGCAATCATATAGGGGCCAATGCACTAGCCTAGAGGCTATTAGAAGCACATTACCTAAAGATTATCTTATGTGTGTTTCTAATCTTGATTCCGCTTTTGCAGTGTGGAACAAGTTGACAACAACCACCACCTCCAAGCTTCAATTGCCAATCCAAGAAGAGGAATCTAGCGGAGAATCCGAGCCACAACAATGCTATATGGTCCAAGGGAATGACTCCCTTGAGGTACATTCGGAATCTCAACTAGATAGTAATGATTGTGCTAGTCTTCAAATGATTATGTTGATCCCCATGCCTTAAATGAAGAACTATCTATTGTTTGTGAAAAACTAATAGAAAAATATAACTTGTTGAAAAAGAAGAGTCTAGGCATTGATAATGAAAATAAAAATTTGATTGCTAGACTTGATGTTGTTTTGCAAGAGAAAGAGGAGATTGCTAATGAAAGGGATTCATTAAAATCTCAACTTGGTCTTGCACTTAAAGAAAATGAGTTTTTGAAAAATAAAAATGATTGCCATGCTCTTTTGAAGAAAAATGATAACTTGTCTTCAAAAGTTGATTTTATTTTAAAAGAGAATGTTGATTTGAAAAATAAAATTATTTCCATTACAAATGATTTAGATGTGTGTTTAAAGAAAAATATTGTTTTTGCAAAATAAAATGGATGCACATGTTGCCATGCTAGTGTAGCCTCTTCATCTAGACTACCTAATGCATGTACCTCTTCTTCTAGGATTAATGATGATATTTGTATGCTAAAGAAGAGAGTAGATTGTTTGGGCTCCACTATGAGCCAATGTGCCATGAACCACTCACGGTTGGAAACCTTGGTTCGAAAGAAACAAGTTCCATCCTTTATGCATGCACACCCATCTAGGCATACACATGCTTCACACGGACACCATCAACACAAGTATGCTCATGTGTACACATGTACACATTGTGGCCGAAAAGGCCATCTTGCTAAATTTTGCTATGATCGTTTACATGTTGAAAATTTAGCCAAGAAATTTGTTTGGGTTAGAGAAGGGACTAACCCCCATGGACCCAACAAAGATGTGGGTACCAAAGACCACCCCTCCAATTTTTGATGTAGGTGTGGGCTCTCACATGACGTGAGAGTAATAGCACCTTGGAGTGGATGCGTTTCGGACTTCATGGAAATCTATTGGATGCATCACTTTCAAGGGAAGAGATGGTGGAGAGGACCACCAAGTTTTGGAGACAAGAAGAGTTGCCCTATAGGTTTGGTAACAATTCCTAACTCCGTATATTTATTACATGCTTTTAATATTCTTTGTTTGTAGCATGTTTTTGATGTCTATGGATTAGTATGTTCATTCCATGTTTATTAGATCCTTGACATACATGTATAGTATTTGAGACACACATGCTTATATGAACCCATAATTAGTGTTCTCACTTTTGTTTAAGCTATAATGTACATCATGAATCTAATACATGTGAATTTACATAATAATCATGTTTTAGTTTTCCATGATGACTTTTATCGTGTTTTTGATGCTTCATGTTTTGAATATATGTTTAAGTGTTAGTTTTCATTAAGACTAGTTATATACTTGTACATAGAGTGGGTTACAAATAAATCTATATATGTTGAGCTTGAATGCTTATTTGAACCCATTAGATGTGCTAGTATAGTCTAGTTTTGATGATTCATACATTTTGAACTTGTATTCCTATTTTTGATTTGTTTTATGATTATGAGTTTCCATTTCATGTATATATTTGTATTGCCAAACTTTAAGATATACATGTATACCCCTTGAGTCATTTGCCTTTCATGCAAATCTATTTATAGACTCAATTGTGTTTAGGGATATGTATGTATACTTCATGTTGGACAAGACATACATATACCTTGAAATGAAAATTGCTTTTAGTAAAGATTTAGATTTTCATGTTTTCATGTTTTTGTGTCAATATTTAACTTCATGTATATGTCTATCTTATCCAAACTAATCTTATACATATACATTCTTTTTGAGCCACGTGCCTTCATGCATATATTCTTGTGGACTCGTTATGTTTTGGATATGTATGTATATTTTAGCTTGTATTAGACATACATATGCCTTGAAGATTAGATAGTTTTGATGATTTTCCTGTTTTAAAGAATAATTGAGTTTATTGCCTAATTTTCATATTTATGATCTTCATATTTTATTTGTACACTCACATCTATTGCTTGCTCATGTTTTGTTTTTCATGAGTCCTATTTATGCCTAATTGAACTTGAGTGTTTGATATGCTGTGAATTTCATGTTTATGAAAAACAATTTTGTTTTATTCCTTGCTTGAAGGATTTCGCACTAGTTAACAAATTTTTCCATTTAACTAGTTGCGGTATTCTTCATTTGTAGTGATTTTCAAACAAAACTACATTTACAAATCTATCTTTGAAAACCCCTACCTTCAAGGGCGGTAGGATGGGAGATCATGTTCATGTATGCCCTAAATTGAAAATCTTTAATACTTGAATTATGATTGGGTGGTAGATAATATGATGTATACACTTGACCTTATTGCTATGTCAATTGGTATCATTGAACTCTTTCAATTGGTATCATTTTGATCTTCTTGTATACTCATATATGTTTTGTATGTATGTATGCTTTAAATTCCAAGTATATCAATTTCTATTGGTATCTATCTTTCATACATATATATGTTTGTGTTTATGCTAGTGCTTGAGTTTCAATTTTGTTTAAATTGATTACTTTTAAATTGTTATCAAGTCTATGCATGTCTTTAGTTTGTTTTTCATAAAGGGGGAGAAAATTTGATTTTGTATTTCAATTGGTATTTGTACTCCCACTCTTTATGATTAAAAGTTGTTAATTTGATGTTTATATATTTTCAAAATAAAATATTTACAATTGGTATCATATTTAAGAAATTCAAAATTTGTTTTGATTTCAAGATTCATGTTTAAGAATTCAAGATTTATGTTTAATTACAATTGGTATCTCATATGTGTTTAAAGAAAATATTTAAAGTTTTGATTTGTATTTCCTATATGCAAGGAGAGCTTAACATCTCTCTTACATATAGATTCATGTTGAGTATATTATAAATTGAGGAGCTTGACAACTCTTCTTTATATGATATACGTGTGTAGGGGGAGCTTCACATCTCCTCTTATGCATTACATAATATGTGTTATGTGAATGGGGCTTGTCATCCCTTCTTCATGTAATGCATATGTGTAGGGAAGCTAACTTAGCGTCTTCCTCTTCATGAATGTATATAGCATATAACATATATTGATTCTTGTTTATTGGTATCAAGATGCTTCATTGACATATTTTTTAATTGATATCATGTTTGTAGTCACCCCTTATTGATTTTTTTTTTCAAAAAGGGGGAGAACATTGTTTGACAAAAGGGGAGAAAGATTTTTACCCCTCATTTTATCTATGGTTTTGATTGTTTACCCTTTGTTGATGATTGACAAAAGGGAGAGAAAGATTTATGAAGTTTTATATGCATGCTTATGTTTATGCATATATTATGTTTATGCATATATTATGTTTTAATATATCAAGAATATTAAGTTTAATTGATATATAGAGTTTGCTTTGTAATTGGTATCTAGAGCTTATTTTGTTATGAATATTCCATTTGATATCTAGAACCATTTATTGTTTGTGCATATGCATGTTTCATGTTTAATATTCATTGCATATATTTATTGTTTATCCCTATGCATGAGTTAAGGGGGAGCTTCTTTGAAGCTTAACTTTAATCCATGCATATATAACTCCATGAGTTTTGTCATCATCAAAAAGGGGGAGATTGTTGGCCCAATGGCCTTCCACTCTAGTTTTGATGATGATCAACACTCATGTAGTTATGTTTACTAATATTCTTGTGTTTCTAAGTTTCAAATCATTAACAGGATATTAGTTGGTGATTAGCTTCAACAAGATGATTAGAAGCTTATCATGGTGATTCCGGTGCCAAAGCTTAAAGATCAAACCTTTGCACTTGGAGAATCACGGAGTTTTGGAGCAAGTCTACTTGAAGATGAAGATCGTCAAGAAGACTTAGGTATCCTAGTTTAGATTATGAGTTTTAGATCCATTTGTAAAGCTTAGTTTAGTTGATATGCTCAAGTGCACAAAACACACACGTTTCATGATTTTTTTTTTTTTGGTTTTCATGAATAATAGATCAAAACAAGTTTACCTTATACCTATGTATATTAGATATGTTCTAGATATACATACATGCTTTAAACTTGCTAGACAAACTTATTTTGACTATCCTATTCATGTTTTGGAAAATTCTAGTTTGATAAAATACAAGTTTTGTTTTTGATAAAATTGGCAAGACACAAAAATGAATTGATATGTTGATATATTGTCTTGAAATTTTTATCACAAGTTTGGTTATCAAAGTAAAATGATAAAACAAGTTTTAGAAAAATATTTTTTTTAGAAAAACAGTTTTTATTTTGATTAAAACTATTTTTTAGATTTACTGTGAATTTATGGGATTTTTATTGAGTGAAAAGACCTATTTTCAAATCCCGTATCTGTGCAGATCTGCACTGTGCCTGCCAGGCCAGTTCGGTCGACCGGACCGGTCGACCGCACCAAGTGGCCAGTCGACCGGGTCGGTCGACCGATGTGCACAGACGTGCACGCTGGCTTCACATTGTAGTCGGTCGACCGGACCGGTCGACCGAGTTGAGAGTTCAACTCTCAGGATGTTTCGGTCGACCGGGCCGGTCGACCGCTAGTGCCCAACGGTCACTTTTCTGACCGTTGGCGGTCGACCGGGCCGGTCGACCGGCAGTCTGTCAGGCTGCCACATCAGCCTAACGGCTAGTTTTTCCTAGGGGCTATATATACCCCATTTCTCCATTGTTTTGGCTAAGATTTTTAGAGCTAAAAATTTCAGACTTTCTCTAGTGTTTAAAAGAGTTTTTAAAAGGGTTTTAAGCCAAAAAGATTTCATCTTATTTGTTTTGGGTTTTTGGAAAATCAAAGAAAACTAGGTTTTGGGATTTTGATTTGATCTTTTATTTCTATCATATACAAGAGATTTCCCAAGTAGTTTTTCTTTGTTGCTTGTTTCCAAAAATACTTAGTTTCCACACTTGAGCCATATCTTCTATCCTAAACTATTAGGATCTTGTTTTTGTGGAAAAAGAGAAAAGAGAGTGTTTGAGGTTGTTGTTGTAAACCTCTAAGTTGTACACCCTTATTCTTGTTGTATCCCTCTTCGGTAGAGGTGATCGGGTGATTGGTTTGTGAGCCTCTTAGATAGAGGTGTTTGTTGTAGTTGGCTACGGGCCGTATCCCTCTTCGGTAGAGGTGGATTGTGGTTGTATAGCCTCGGTGGCTTTGTAAGGTTGAGAGAGGAGTTTGGTACTCCTATAGTGGATTGGGAAATCCTACACGGTGGTGTAGGCGGGGATGTAGAGCAAGGTGCTCGAACCTCGAAACAAATCTTGGTGTTTGCGATTGCTCCCATTGTCTCTCTTACTCTCTCTCATTTACTTTGTGCAAAGCATCATATTCATATCATATCATATTTGCTTGTGTTGTGCATATTTCATATTGCCTTACATTTATTCATATTGCTATTCATTCTTATATGCTTGGCTTGATTGTGTGTATTTTAAATTGCTTGGATTGCTTGTGTGTGTGTGCCTAACTTATACTCATCCAACAAGAGCTTCACATAGCACCTCAACCCATTTCAAGGGGAATCAAGGGGAGTTAGTCCAGAGCCTCGCAAGGGGAATTCGGCTACACTTGTTGTATTGTATTAGTTTGTGCATAATTTGCATTAGCTTCCGCATTTAGCGCACTTAGTTTGCATTAAGTTTATTAGATTAGCACTTACACCTATTCACCCCCCCTCTAGGTGTTTTTCAGTTGTGTACTCCGATCTTGTATAGACCAAGTTGTAATCCCTTTGTAGAGATTCCTTAGAGTATAGTGAAATCCTTCATAGTGGTGAAGGTGGGGATGTAGAGCGGTGGCTCGAACCTCGGAACAATTTTCTTGTGTTTGTGATTACTTGTGTCTTGCTCTCTATTAATTTTTACATTTTATACTTCTGTAGTTGTTCATCTAGCTTAATTTCATTGCTTGTGTTTCATTCATCACTTTTACTATCGGTCTATGCTCATCTCAACAAGGAGACAATTGAGCACCTCAACTCATTATTTAGAGGAATCAAAGAGGAGAAGTTTTAGAACCCTTCAAAGGAAATTCGGCTTCAATTCTTATTTTGAGTGACCATTTGCATATTTCATCATAAGTAGTTTTAAAATAGCATTTGATTAGCAAAACACCTATTCACCCCCTAGGTGTATTTTAATTGGTATCAAAGCCTTGGTCTCTAGATTTTGGCTTAACAACCTTAGAGAGATCCTAATTGCTAATTACTTCTTTCAGAATTTCATCTTCATCCACTTTAGTAAAAATGATCGAAGGTATTAAGACCCCTCCCAAGTTTGATGGCCTTAACTTTCCTATATAGAAGGTTAAGATGACCATATTTTTACAATCCTTAGGATGCCGGGTTAAAACGCGGTGACTAAACCTTTAGTGTACCCATTGGTGATAAGGACACTTGGTCTAACATTGCCACTAAAGAATTTGATGAAAATGCTAAGGCACGGTATGCCTCATTTCAAGCTTTGAATGATGACGATATTGCTAAGGTCATCTATTGCAAATCCGCCTACAAGATTTGGACACACCTAGTAGTCACACACGAGGGAACACGCAAATCAAGGGAGCAAAAATTGATCTCTTGTGTTCCCAATATGAAAATTTCACCATGCATGATAATGACACCATTGATGATATGGTAACAAGATTTACTAAAATAACTAATGGACTTGCTTCTTTAGGTAATGCTATTGACAATGATCAAAAAGTAAGGAAGGTCATTCGTGCACTTTCACCCTCATGGGAAGTCAAGGCTACTATATTGAAGGAGCTAAACGACAAAGAAGAGATGGATCTCATCGGTCTTATAGGAAAACTTAAGACCTATGAAATAGAGAGAAAGGGAAGGAAAGAGATGGCACCACAAAAGAAGAAGATGATCGCTTTTAGATGCACTCCCACCATCACCGACGATGATGATGAAGAAGATGATGATGAAGAATTCTCCCTCCTAGTGAAAAATGTAAGGAGGATGTACAACAAGGTCAAGTTTAACAATAGAAAAAGATGGTATGAGAAATGTTTGGACACATATATTACATAAATATTATAACATTCCTACATATATTCTGTAATGAATATTACAAATAACTTGTCTTAATGTCTTAATTCATGCAGGGTATGATACGGAGAAGATAATCATGAAATTTATCCAATTAAATTCAAAAGTTATCGATTCAAATCCAAAGGTTATAGAAGCTATCTTATCTGAAAACTGAATATATCAGATAAGATAATATCATCTCATTTCAAAGAAAAAATGGATTATTTGAAGACCTTATCTATTTTGCTGAAGATAAATGAATATCTTATCAATTCTAGAAGACAATTGAAAATCCAAGAGGATAAATGGATTGAGAGAAGATCAACGGATGAGATGAAGCAATCTAGATTCGGATTCAGGCTAGATACTATTTAGTATTTTAATCATAACTTTCAGGTCAAATCTGATGATTCATGATAATACAGAAAGAAAACTTAAAGGGCTACAATTCTTCTGTTGATCACTCGTTCAAATTCTATTAGTTGATAAGTGATATTCAGCAATTAACACGCCAATAGCCTGCAGATCAGAATTGAATTTCTAGATAAATCAAATCAAGTTTGGAGATAATAGAAGAATTCAAATTCAGAAATATCCAACTCTTCCTATCTTCATACGCGTTCTATCCCTCTGGTTTTCTCCTATAAATACCCTCATACCTCGAAGGCAGAAAACACATTATCTCAGAAAGATCTTTAGTTTAAGTTTTTCTTTTCTTCTTCAATGTAATTTTTATTTTTTTATTTTATTTTTTTAGGCTAGAGAGAGTTACATGATCAAAAGAGAGGAAGAGTTATTGTAGAGTGACACTATTGTAATCTTTTCTTCAAGAAGCTTATATTGAAGGTGACAATCAATGGAGGTTTCCCATTTTTCTTCGTTGTGCTCGATCTCGCCGAAGCCTTGCTTTCCTTTATTCTTTCTATTACTTTGCTTTACTCCATGCTAAGATAAATTTCATTATGGTTCAACAGTAGAGGTAAAAATTCTTCTTTTATTTCTTTTATTTTTGATTTTTGCATCAACACTTTTCTTTATCTCTTTTTGTTTCTTTTTCTTTTATAATTAAAATAAAACAACACCACCATCTCTTCTTCTACCATCTTCTTCTTAACATAACTTAATATTTTTATTTTCTTTTTGTAAACTGAGAAGATAAGTATTAACTAGTTTTTATAAATTAAAAGAAGAAACTTACATAACGCTTCCATCGCTGTCCCTCCCTGTGGATCACGACCCGTTAGCCCTAAGCTACACGGTAGAATTGAGGACCTAGCACTGTCGATCAAAATTTTGGCGCCGTTGCCGGGGAGGGACAGTAAGTTTTCTTTCTTCTTGATTTACTTTAACAGTTTTACTCTTTTTCTTCTCTGTTTTGATGTACAGAGGCTAATTATAGAAAACTAGGAGCTGCAGTGGATATATTGCTACTCTGTACCTCTGCCTAAGAAGGCAGAGCATCAGAGCCCACAACTGTGGTGAACTACTAACTGTAATTTCTTGCAGGTTGCTTTACATAGATTAGCTCTCTGCAGTTATTAGTTTATCTGTTTAACTCACTCTGTACATATTTCTAATCAACAGTAACTTGTTGCCTTGTAAATGCTAAAAAACATTTAGACTCTTGCATCTTAGGGCATTTGTCTATTTTGTTTCTTTACATTACTGTTGAAGAGTGCTAGAGCAAAGGTATGTGTGCATTGCATATAGTTTAGGAAACATATTTTGAGTGATTCATATAGCTTGAATGTTACCTTTTACTTTATACTTGTACACTGCACTAAAAAGACTAAGGGCATATCCTTAAACAAGATAAGGTGGGAAAGTCATTACCCTTCCTTAGTCCAAAAACATCTCCTCACTCACTAATCCAGCCTAACATAAAATTGAGTAGACGTTGGCCCTAGGGACATCTCGGACTCAAATAGGGATTGACCTAAGGGGAAAGTTATTAGAAGTTGACTCTTGCCAAATCGGTGTCTAAGGTTGGGGATTGAGAGGCGAAACCCTGAAGGCTGGTGGTTTGACATAATTAGGCCCGTTGCTTAGGCACGGATACCTCCCACCAATCTTGCCCATACCTGGCCGATTAACTTGTAGTCAGGTTCTGCAATATACCTCCTGTGGATAATCAACAGTTAGGAGTCGTCTAGGTCTAAGCTCTACCCTAACATAGGCTAGATTTTTCTTTATTTTCTTATTTGTTTATTTGTTTGTTTTTGCTTGTTCTTGTAAAAATGGATTATAATTACAATTATTCTGATTATAACTTAAATCCATATTTCAACCCAACCTCTTTCAATTCGGATATTACCAACCCGGCATTACATAACTCTAACCAACCAAGTATGCCAGATTGGTCTTATCCGAATCAATATATGCCCAATCCCAGTACTATGAACAAGAATGGGACAATCATCACCACTCTTCACTGAGTCAGTGGGGATACAACTCCCTGAGTCTTACTATCAACAACCTTACCAACAAACAGCTTCATATAATCCATATCAAGACCAACCTATAGAAGAGAAGTCTTCTTTAGAAAAGACATTTGAAGCCTTCCTTAAGTCCACACGACAAGTACAAATCATAGCGAACTCAATTCTCCGAAACAATTCCCAAATCTAAGATCCTTACTCTAATTTTCAAGTCCAACCACTACAAAAAGAACCGGCTGACTTAGAAAAGAATATGGAATTCATGATTCAGTCCCAAAATGATTGTATTCAATCACAAATGGATCGTCTCCAATCTCTCAATAGGTTAGAAGAAAAAGTGAGTCATTTGGTCAAAACAATTAATGATAGGAATGAGAAAACTCTACCTAACACATTTTCGACCACTCCAGATTCTCCTAGTCATATTGACGAAGAATCATGGTATCTTGGAGATTTTAACCAAGATTCGATTTCATCACATAATTTTGAACTTGACCAATATCAACCCATTGACAAATTGACAAGTTTTCATTTCAATGAGATTGAACTTGAAGATGAATGTGACACCGATTTTCAATGTTGTGATTCAATTTCACTTTTTGAATCTATGCTGACTCCAGTATCCTTACCCGATTCGGACCTAATTCCGAAGCCAACACTGATTCCTATCCCTATAGAGCTTGAACATGAACCACTTACTTTGGATAGTCACATTCCATTATTGGAAAATGAATATGAACTTCAATTCTATGATTTGGACTATACTCATAAACCAACTCCTACTCTCGAATCTAAACTTGATTTGAGTTTTATTCTCGAGTCAATATCGGTTCCCATTCCCTTCATTGTTGAGCCCAAATCATCCATTCCATTGTTGGACCAAGGTTTAGATCAATATGATTCTGTGATGATATCCCAAGACTAGTCATATAACAGGAAAAAAATTTCATGCTAGGATCTTGCATGATCCTATTCATATTGGGGATTATAAAAATATTAATAAGAAAGAGGTGATGAAAGGTGGGTTTCATGAAAATCCACAATATTTAGATTGGGCAGAAACGCTTGGCCCAATGAGACCATCACCGGAACCACCACCTTGAGGTGACAATTTTCCTTCCCTTTCTCCTTTTTCATGTATTATTGCATTTCATTCATACATTGAGGACAATGCATGAGTTAGGCGTGGGGGGAGGGTTTACTAACATGCTAACTTTACTAAATTTTAAAAAAAAATTTAAAACTTTTTGAAAAGAAAATAATACTTTGATTTATTTTTGTAAAAAATTAAGTTAATTTTAAGGAATAAGAGGATCATAATTAGGATTTCTTATACTTGGTCAAAATAAAATTATTTGTTGATTTTGAGGCTAGGAAGAAAAATTGGAAAAGGAATTTAGTCTTAATTTTTACCTTGATGAAATATGCATACTTTATACACTTACATACTTAGGGTTCAAAAACAAAGATTCTTATGCCTTACAAAAAAAAGAGAAGAAAATAAAAAGAAAAAATATATATATTATATATAATAAGATCCTATGATTAAGCTGGATTTTTGTGCCTCATAAAGCATGATTATTCACGCCTAAAAGTGATTCATATCATCAAATAAATCCTTAGTTTTGTGGCCTTATTTGCTCGAGTCCTAAGTCCTTGGGGTATTTTCTCACCCGGTACCCTAAAACCGTCTGGTTTGGGAGACACCGACTAAGGCTCGTTACATGAGCGAATTAGAAAGTCTAATAGAGCTAAGGAATATTACCGTCATAAATGTAAAAAAATAATAAATAGATATATATAATAATAAGGCATAAGAGTTAGAGTTGATGAATCCTGAGCCAAATTTTCACGGTCACAAAATGCAAATGACTTAGGGTAAAATAATAGACTAGATGAGAAATACAATTTTAATCCTTACCTTGATTGAAAATAAGTTTTTGAATAAAGACTAAGTTTAGGAATGACTAAGTTTTGATAATCCTATGACTTATAGATTACTTGAAATTTTACATTAATACTTCAAATATTTTTTCCTTTCAAAAATGCATTTTTAAAAAAAATACTAACAATTCATTTCTTTTTTCTTCATGAATTTTGAGGGTGCAATCCACTGAAAACTCTCACGAGACAAAACTCGTCTTCTAGGGTTAACCTAGAGATTTAACGGCTTGTTGCACGTGCTAAGTGCAACCGTGATTCCTACGAAAGTGAGTTAGTTTAGTTTTTCTTCTCTCTTTGTTTTGCTCGAGGACGAGCAAAAGATAAGTGTGGGGGTGTGTTTGGACACATATATTGCATAAATATTATAACATTCCTACATATATTCTGTAATGAATATTACAAATAACTTGTCTTAATGTCTTAATTCATGCAGGGTATGATATGGAGAAGATAATCATGAAATTTATCCAATTAAATTTAAAAGTTCAAAAGAAAAGGGATCGATTCAAATCCAAAGGTTATAGAAGCTATCTTATCTGAAAACTGAATATATCAGATAAGATAATATCATCTCATTTCAAAGAAAAAATAGATTATTTGAAGACCCTATCTATTTCGCTAAAGATAAATGAATATCTTATCAATTCTAGAAGACAAATTGAAAATCTAAGAGGATAAATGGATTGAGAGAAGATCAACGGATGAGATAAAGCAATCTAGATTCGGATTCAGGCTAGATACTGTTTAGTATTTTAATCATAACTTTCACTACCGAAGGTCAAATCTGATGATTCAAGATGCTACAGAAAGAAGACTTAAAGGGCTACAATGATTCTGTTGATCACTCGTTCAAATTCTATTAGTTGATAAGTGATATTCAGCAATTAACACGCCAACAGCCTACAGATCAGAATTGAATTTCTAGATAAATCAAATCAAGTTTGGAGATAAGGGAAGAATTCAAATTCAGAAATATCCAACTCTTCCTATCTTTATACGCGTTCTATCCCTCTGATTTTCTCCTATAAATACCCTCATACCTCGAAGGCAGAAAACACATTATCTCAAAGAGAGCTTTAGTTTAGGTTTTTCTTTTCTTCTTCAATGTAATTTTTATTTTTTTATTTATTTTTTTAGGCTAGAGAGAGTTACATGATCAAAAGAGAGGAAGAGTTATTGTAGAGTGACACTATTGTAATCTTTTCTTCAAGAAGCTTATATTGAAGGTGACAATCAATGGAGGTTTCCCACTTTTCTTTGTTGTGCTCGATCTCGCTGAAGCCTTGCTTTCCTTTATTCTTTCTATTACTTTGCTTTACTCCATGCTAAGGTAAATTTCATTATGGTTCAATAGTAGAGGTAAATAATCTTCTTTTATTTATTTTTATTTTTGATTTTTACATCAACACTTTTCTTTATCTCTTTTTATTTCTTTTTCTTTTAAAATTAAAATAAAACAACAACACCATCTCTTCTTCTACCATCTTCTTCTTAACTTAACTTAATATTTTTATTTTCTTTTTATAAACTGAGAAGATAAGTATTAACTAGTTTTTGTAAATTAAAAGAAGAAACTTACATAACGCTTCCATCGCTGTCCCTCCTTGTGGATCATGACCCGTTAGCCCTAGGCTACACGGTAGAATTGAGAACCTAGCACTGTTCCTAAAATTCTTTATTTTTCTGTGCAGGTTTGGCTCGATCAAAATTTTGAAAATTTCCACCATGCATGATAATGACACCATTGATGATATGGTAACAAGATTTACTAAAATAACTAATGGACTTGCTTCTTTAGGTAATGCTATTGACAATGATCAAAAAGTAAAGAAGGTCATTCGTGCACTTTCACCCTCATGGGAAGTCAAGGCTACTACATTGAAGGAGCTAAACGACAAAGAAGAGATGGATCTCATCGGTCTTATAGGAAACCTTAAGACCTAAGAAATAGAGAGAAAGGCAAGGAAAGAGATGGCACCGCAAAAGAAGAAGATGATCGCTTTCAGATGCACTCCCACCATCACCGACGATGATGATGAAGAAGATGATGATGAAGAATTCTCCCTCCTAGTGAAAAATGTAAGGAGGATGTACAACAAGATCAAGTTTAACAATAGAAAAAGATGGTATGGGAAAGAAGACAAGAAGGACATATGCTTCAATTGTCGGAAGTCAGATCACATAGTTGCGGATTGTTCGGAGACCAAAAGTAAACCTTCAACCTCCAAGAAGCCCTAAAAAAAAGCTCTCAAAACTACGTGGAACTCGGAGAGTGAAATTGATGAAGAAGTGGATATGGCACACGTGTGTTTCAAAGTAACATCCGAACTCTCACTTGATGATTGTGAATAAACAATGAATGAATTGGGTGAGGCTTTTGAAGATTTGTCTAACAACTATAATTTCCTTAAAAAGAAGTATTTAAAAATAAAAAAGGAAAATGAAACCCTTCAAAATAAAATTGTTATTCTTTCTAAAGAAAAAAGTGATTTATTTTTCACACTCATATCCACACAAAAAAATTTTGAAGCATATATAAAATTTTATGCAAAGCAAAATTTTTATTAATTGATAAAAATGAGATTTCTATTCTAAAAGATAAAATTAACTCTTTAGGAGATGTGTTAAAGAAATGTGAGTTTGATAAAGCTAGATTGGAGGCAATGTTTCCTAAAAAATGTACTTCAAGGAAACATGTTCATACTACACATGCTCATCATACTACACATACCCACACTCTTAAATCACAACATATACATACACATCATGCTAAACATACTACACACACCAAACATGTTCACACCCAACACTCCCATCATGTTTTTATATATGGTAGAGTTTATTTATGCACTTACTGTAGCCTAAAAGGTCACTTAGTCAAATTTTATTTTGATATAATAAATGCATCTAATGATCATATTTGGGCTCAAAAAGCTAACATTATAGGACCCAAGAAAATTTGGGTACCAAAATCAACCAATTCGTTACTTGATGTAAGTACACCCCAAGACTCCAAGACGTAGCGAGCGGTGGTATCTTAATAGCGATTGATCAAGGCATATGACTTGGAATATCAACAATTTTGCAACCCTATCAAGGTATCATGAAGGTGGCACCGTCACTTTTGGAGATGATTCCAAAGGAAAAATTATCGGTATAGGTAACATTAAAATTGGCTCATCTCCCTTAATTGAAAATGTTGTTTTAGTTGATGGTCTCAAGTATAACCTCTTGAGTATTAGTCATCTTTGTGATAGAGATTTTAAAGTGGTTTTTGATGATTTAACTTGCAATATTTTAGAAAGACAAACCAATGCATGTGTGCTTTCCGGTTTTCGTGAAAATAATGTGTACATGATTGATATGTCAAATTTACAATGCAATGCTACATGCTTAAATACCTTTAATGAAGATTCTTGGTTATGGCATAGGAGACTAGGCCATATTTCGTTTGACCATCTATCTAGAATTAACAATAAGGAAGTGGTGAAAGGTATTCCTTGTTTGAAATTTGAAAAGGACCGCATTTGCGATGCTTGCCAACTTGGAAAACAAACTAAATCCTCTTTCAAAACTATCAAGGATATCATGACATCAAGACCTTTGGAGTTAATTCACATGAATTTGTTTGATTCAACTAAAACCAAAAGTCTAAGTGGAAATCATTTTGTCTTTGTTTTGGTTAACGATTTTTCTCGTTTTACATGGGTTTTCTTTTTAGAACACAAAAATCAAGCTTTTTCACATTTTCAAGTGTTTAGAAAAAAGTTGAAAAAGAAAAGGATTTTTCAATTTTACGCATAAGAAGTGATAGAGATGGTGAATTTATTAACCATTCCTTCAACACTTATTGTGAAGAATATGGAATCAAATATGAACTATCATGTCCTAGAACTCCACAACAAAATGGAGTCGTTGAAAGGAAGGATCGTACTCTTCAAGGAATGGCTAGGACAATGATAAATGAATACGGACTCCCTCAATACTTATGGGCCGAGGCCGTAAACACATCATGTTACATCTCAAATAAAATTTATTTTTATAAAAATACTTTTAAAACTTTATTTGAAATTTACTATTTGAGAAAACCTAATGTTTCTTACTTTAAAGTTTTTGGTTGTAAATGCTTTATTTTAAATACTAAAGACAATTTAGAAAAATTTGATGCCAAATCTTATGAAGCCATATTTGTTGGGTATTCAAATACTAGTAAAGCCTATAGAGTATTTAATAGATCCTCTTTGACTAGTGAAGAATTTATACATGTCAAGTTTGAGAAATCTAATACTTTTGTGAAGAATATTGTAGAGACTGATTCTTTAAATGAAAACATGGAGAAGATAATCTTGAAGTACTCACCTATAGAAGAAGAAAAGCTAAAAATTGATGAACAAAATGAAGTTCAAAAAGTTGAAGTGGAGCCAACACAACCACTTCCGAAGGATTGAAAATTTGCTTCAAGTCATCCTAAGGACATCATCATAGGTGATGTATCCAAGGGGGTAACTACTCGATCCAATCTCCATGATTTATGTGAGAATTTTTCTTTTATTTCACATATTGAGCCCAAAAATATCCTCGAAGCCGAGGCCGATTCATATTGGTTGCTATCAATGCAAGAAGAGGTCAATCAATGTAAGCGCAATCAAATTTGGCATCTTATTCCTAGACCCCATGATTGACCAACTATTGGTATTAAATGAATCTTTAGAAATAAGTTGGATGAGTCGGGTAATGTTATTAGAAATAAAACTAGGTTAGTTGCTCAAAGTTACACCCAAATCGAAGGTATCAACTTTGAGGAAACCTTTGCACCCGTAGCACAGCTTGAAGCCATACGGATGACACTTGCCTTTGCTTCTTTTAAAGATTTCAAACTTTTTCAAATGGATGTCAATAGTGTGTTTTTAAATGGGTTTATAGAAGAGGAAGTGTATATTGAACAACCCCTTAGGTTTGTTGACCTTACACATTCAGATTTTGTTTACAAACTTGATAAAGTTTTATATGGTTTAAAACAAGCTCCAAGAGTTTGGTATGAAAGGCTTTCAACTTTTCTAATTTTAAATGATTTTGTTAAAGATAAAGTTGACATCACTTTATTTACAAAGCATGTAGCTTGTGATATCTTAATTGTTCAAATTTATGTTGATGATATTATTTTTAGATCCACTAATGAAAAAAATTGTAAAGAATTTAAATCATGCATGAAGAACAAGTTTGATATATCTATGATGGGAGAGTTAAAATACTTCCTTGGACTCGAAATCAAGCAAAGAGTACTGGAATTTTCATCAATCAAGCCAAGTACACAAGAGAACTCATCAAGAGATTTGGGCTTGAAGGTGCAAAGCTAAGCAAGACTCTCATGGCTACTACAACAAAACTTGATAAGGATGAATAAGGTATAAATGTAGACATTAAACTTTATAGAAAAATGATTGATAGTTTACTTTATTTGACGGCTAGTAGGCCGGATATTATATTTAGTGTGTGTCTATGTGCTAGATTTCAATCTTTTTCTAAAGAGTCTCACTTAATTACGGTAAAACGCATTATTAGATATCTTAAAGGCACTATTGGAATGTGCTTGTGGTATCCAAAAATCGGACTATTTTTCATGACGAGTTATTCGGATGCCGACTATGTCAGTTATAGAGTGGATAGGAAGAGCACTAGTAGTACTTGTCAATTTCTAGAAAATTTTCTTGTCTCGTGGTCTTTCAAGAAATAAAATTCTGTAGCCATCTCAACCATTCTGTAGCCATCTCAACCGCCGAGGCGGAGTATATTGCGGCCGAGGCTTGTTGTGCACTAGTCCTTTGGATGAAACATACTCTCCTTGAATATAATTTGCATTATAACCATATTAAAATATTTTTTGATATACTAACACCATTCATATGACCAAAAATGCAAATCAATATAGCAAGACCAAGCACATAGATATTCGATATCACTTTCTTATAGATCACTATTAGAAAGGTGATATTGAAATTGATTATGTTTCTACCGATTTTCAACTTGCAGACATTTTTACTAAACCACTAGATTATAATAGATTTTCATTCATTTGTGATGAGTTAAATGTTTGTATCATGAATTCATAAGTTTTGAAATTGTTTCAAATTTTTTTCTTTATAGATATATTTTTCAAATCAATATCTCTTTTATGTTGATGTCTTTACCTTTTTTGATGCATGACAAAAAGGGGAGAGATATTTGAGTTATTAAGTTATTTTTATATTTTATATCCATTCTCATTACCATGCTTATATATTGTGTTTTGAGGAAGGAGGATTGGAAGGATGATAGGCTATATATGTATATTATGAAAATCACCTAGAGGGGGGTGAATAGCTGATGATGCTAATCAAAGGGCAATTTAAAAATCTAAAGCTACAACAATCTCCAATCAAGAATCACAAGATGAATGCAAGCAATTAAGTATGACAATGAATATGATGAGCAATTAATAAGAGCAAGCAAAGTAGAGTAAGGAGTGTAAGAACAAGAAAAGTAAACCAATCGCAAACACAAGGATATGTTATCGAGGTTCGAGCACCCAGCTCTACTCCCCGCCTTCCCCAGAAGGATTCCGACCACTTCCACTATCACAAAGATCTCAAATACAATGGAGTACCCAACTCCTACAATCTCAAGTACAAGTAATTTCCTTGGTAGTCAAAAGACCACAAACTCTCTCTTTCAAATATCTCTTCCCTTACAAAGGTCCTTAGAGAATATTGAGTAGGAATGAAGCTCTTGTTGTAAGTGAAGAAAGAAAATCAAATCAGAGAGTATTTGAAAACCCTTCAGAAAATCAGTGAGAAATTCAGCACAAAAACCAAGAAACAAGTCTCTTTTGAAAGCCTTAAACTTTTGAATTTTCTAGCAAAAATTGTTGTTCACAAATCTCTCCCCAAACACCCCTATTTATAGGAGAGGGCTAGGGTTTAGGGATAAAACATAATTACTGATGTTTAGGAGGTAATTAGATCAAAATATATCCTTAAACGAATTTTTAAACACAAAAGACAAAAATAAACAGCTCACTTAAAATCTGCCCGTTACTGTTCAACGGACACATCGGTCGACCGGTAGATCAAAAATTTGACCGTTATAGGCCAGCGGTCGACCGACCCGGTCGACTGAGAAAACCTGTGAGCAAAAATAATATCTCGGTCGACCGCCCCGGTCGACTGGCAGACATGCACACTGATACGTGCCTCTGCCAGAACTGCGGTCGACTGGTCCGGTCGACTGGACCAGACTGACACAGACTCGGTCGACTGTCCCGGTCGACCGGATCAGGTCAAAAATCATTTTGGAAAAGAAAATAAAGAGGATTTTGATTTTAACAAAAATACTTTTGAACAGGGAATAGAATTAAACATAAAGATGTATTTGTAGGCAAAAACTTGTATGCAAAATATTTTTGTATAATTTATAAGAAATTATTTTTGGAATGAGCATGTGCGCAAAAACGTGTGTGATAGAGCTTCAAACCTATCCACTATTCTTTAACATACTATAAACTGAAAAACAAATTACATAAAGACTTCTTTAGCTATCTTCAAGTCTTTGAGCCATCCAATGCCTTGCTAGTGCCTTCTCTTCTATGATCCTTCCTTGATGTGCAATTTGCCTTCCTTGCTTTGTGGAACTTAGAAGTTCTTGCAATAGCTAAGCGAATGGTCTCTAAATATGGTACAAACCTGAAACTTATCTTAACAAACTTATTAGTACCAAATAGCTCTAATTTGGTTTGTCATCATCAAAACACAAAACAATTTGAGAGTGTAACCTCTTGGGCCAACAATCTCCCCCTTTTTGATGATGACAAAACAAATAGGCTATTAACAAAAATATAGGGAGGAGAAAACTCCCCCTCAAATTATGCTATACATAAAACACAAGAATATGCTCTAGATACCAATAATTGAAATGATGCACCAATTATTGAAACTAATATAAAACACAAAAATTGCTCTTGATACCAAAAATACCAAAAATAAATTGATTTAAACTAAAACAACTAAAACACAAGAATTCATAAAACCAAAACATATAAATTCATATGGAACCAAGACCAAATGAACTTATTTTTGTCCATGTAAACTTATTCTCCCCCTTTTTGTCATACATCAAAAAGGGTTATGAAAAACATGTCTATTCAATAATACAAACATTAAGTTCTCCACAAATAAACGAAAATCTAGCAAAATCAAGAGGTTTAGTGAAAATATCGGCTAGTTGTAAATCCGTGGAAACATAATCAATATCTATATCACCTTTCTCAAAATGATCTCTAAGAAAGTGATATCTAATCTCAATGTGCTTGGTCTTACTATGTTGATTTGCATTTTTGGTCATGTGTATAGTACTAGTATTATCACAAAATACTTTTATATGATCAAAGTGCAAATCAAAATCAAGGAGAGTATGTTTCATCCAAAGGACTTGTGCACAACAAGCCCCCGCGGCAACATACTCCGCCTCGGCGGTTGAGAGAGCTACGGAATTTTGTTTCCTAGAGGACCATGAAACAAGACAATTACCAAGAAATTGACATGTCCCACTAGTACTCTTTCTATCTACTCTACAACCCGCATAGTCGGCATCCGAATAACTAGTCATTGAAAAATCTATAGTTTTCGGATACCAAAGACCCATTTCAATAGTGCCCTTAATATACCGAATAATGCGTTTTACCGCAATAAGATGAGACTCTTTAGGACACGATTGAAATCTAGCACAAAGACACACACTAAACATGATATCCGGCCTACTTGCCGTCAAATATAAAAGACTTCCTATCATGCTTCTATATAATTTAATATCAACATTTTTACCTTGTTCGTCCTTATCAAGCTTAGTTGTAGTTGCCATTGGAGTGTTGCAAGCCTTTGATCCTTCAAGCCCAAACTTCTTTACTAGCTCCTTTGCGTACTTGGCTTGGTTAATGAAGGTTCCGTCTTGCAATTGCTTGATTTGGAGTCCAAGGAAGAAATTGAGCTCACCCATGGAAGACATTTCAAATTCTAGTTGCATGACCTTCTCAAAATCCTTGCATAAAAGCTCATTAGTAGATCCAAAAATTATATCATCAACATAAATTTGCACAATTAAAATATCATTATCAACATGCTTAGTAAAAAGAGTTGTGTCTACTTTGCCTTTAACAAAATCATTTGAAATGAGAAAACTAGAAAGTCTTTCATACCAAGCTCTTGGAGCTTGTTTCAATCCATACAAAGCTTTATCAAGTTTAAAAATAAAATCGGGATGAACATGATCAACAAAACCGGGAGGTTGAGAAACATAAACTTCTTCATTAATAAAACCATTAAAAAATGTACTTTTTACATCCATTTGAAAAAGTTTAAAATTTTTAAAACATGCAAAAGCTAGTGTCATCCGTATGGCTTCAAGCCGTGCTACGGGTGCAAAGGTCTCCTCAAAGTCAATTCCCTCAACTTGAGTGTAACCTTGGGCCACTAACCTAGCTTTATTCCTAATGACATTTTCGGACTCATCCATCTTGTTTCTAAAGATCCACTTAGTACCAATTATTGGTCTATCGTGGGGCTTAGGAACAAGGTGCCAAACTTGGTTGCGCTCAAATTGATTGAGTTCCTCTTGCATGGCAAGCAACCAATATGGGTCCGTCTCGGCTTCGAGAATGCCTTTGGGTTCAAAATGAGAAATGAAAGCAAAGTTACCACATAGGTCATGGAGTTTGGAGCGCGTAGTGACTCCTTTAGATGCATCACCCAAGATGAGCTCCTTAGGATGATTTGTAGCGTATCTCCAAGCTTTAGGAAGCGGTTGAGTGCTTTCCTCCTTATCCTCTTGAACGTCACCTATAGATTCTTGCTTTTCTTCTTGAGCGGGTGAGTCCTTCAAGGATAGTCTCTCCATGTCTTCACCTAATGGTTCAATCTCTACAACATTCTCAACAACCACATTAGATTCTTCAAATTTAACATGCATGGATTCTTCTATGGTAAGTGTAGATCTATTGAAAACTCTATATGCTTTGCTAGTAGAAGAATATCCAACAAAGATAGCTTCATAAGCCTTAGCATCAAATTTACCCAAATTATCCTTAGTATTTAAAACAAAACACTTGCATCCAAAAACTTTGAAATATGCAACATTTGGTTTTCTAGAATGATACATTTCAAAAGAAGTTTTTGAAGAATTTTTGCATAAATAAATACGATTCGATATATAGCATGCGGTGTTTACGGCCTCGGCCCATAAATATTGAGGGAGGTCATATTCACTTATCATTGTCCTAGCCATCTCTTGAAGAGTTCTATTTTTCCTTTCTACAACTCCATTTTGTTGTGGAGTTCTAGGACAAGACATTTCATGCTTAATTCTCTTTTCATCACAATAAGTCATGAAGAGTTGGTTAACAAACTCACCACCTCTATCACTCCTTATTCTCAAAATCGGAAAACCCTTTTCTTTTTCAACTCTTTTTCGAAAAATTTTAAAATGAGAAAAAGTTTGATCTTTATTTTGTAAAAAGAAAACCCAAGTAAAACGGGAGAAATCATCAACCAAAACAAATGCAAATCTACTTCCATTTAAACTCTTAGTTTTAGTTGGTCCAAAAAGATCCATATGAATTAATTCTAAAGGCCTAGTTGACATGATATCCTTGATTGGTTTAAAGGAAGACTTGGTTTGTTTCCCAAGTTGGCACGCACTACAAATGCGGTCTTTCTCAAAATTCAAGCAAGGTATACCCTTCACCAATTCCTTTAAATTAATCCTAGAGATATGGTCAAAAGATGCATGTCCTAATCTTCTATGCCAAAGCCAAGAATTTTCATCAAAAGCATTTAAGCATTTAGTAGAACAATCTAAATTAAGCATGTCAATAATATAAACATTATTATCACGAAAACCGGTGAGAATACAAACATCGGATTTAACATCAAAAATCTTACAAGAAGTATCATCAAAAACAACTTTAAGTCCACGATCACAAAGTTGACTAATGCTAAGCAAATTATGTTTTAAACCATCTACTAAAACAACATTTTCAATAATAGGAGATGCACCAATTTGAATGTTACCTATACCGATGATAGTTCCTTTGGAGTCATCCCCGAAGGTGACGGTGCCACCTTCCATGTACCTTGATAGGGTTGTGAAGTTGTTGATGTCCCATGTCATGTGTCTTGAACAACCACTATCAAGGTACCACCGCTCCCTACGTCTTGGAGCTTTGGTGTGTACCTACATCAAACAATTTAAGACTTGATTTTGGTACCCACATTTTCTTGGGTCCTCTAGGGTTAGTGTCATGAACCCAAACAAGATTATTTGTTCTATTTAGTTGATCATAGCAAAACTTAGCTAAATGTCCATTTTTACCACAATATGTGCATCTATATACTCTACCATATTTAAAAGCATAATGGGTGTGTGATTTGTGAGCATGAGCATTGTGAGCATGAGCATGAGAATTTTTATCTTGTGAAATTTTAGCATGTGAAGTGTGCTTTTTAGAAAACATGTTCTCAAGTTTCTTAGTATTGAAAGCACAATCATTTAAAACTTTTTCAAAATCATTCATTTTTTATTTAAAAGAAGAAATTTCTTTTTCATCAATAATAGGAGATTTTGCCTTACAAGTACTCTTGTAGGCACAAAATTATTTTTGCATGGAAATGAAATTAGAAGAAATATCATCTTTTTCTTTAGAAACAATGGCAAGTTGATTCTTAAGAAAAGCAACTTCTTTTTGTAATTTTATGCATTCAAGTTTCTTGTTATCATAAGTTTCAGAAAGTTCTACAAAGGCATGAACTAGAACTTCCTTACTTAGTTCATCATCTTCATCATCAAGGGATTGAGGGGTTACCTTAGGTGTGTTTGCCATGAAACACATATTAGCTTGATCCACCTCCTCTTCCGACTCACTTTTCGAATCCCATGTTGCTTTGTATGCTTTCTTTTCCTCCGGATTCTTTGGCTTGAAGGAGGAAGTCATCTTCTTCTTGAACTCCGGACAATCCGTCATGATATGTCCGGGTTTGCGGCAATTGTAGCACATGATCCTCCGCTCTTCTTTGCCTTCAAATTTTCTCCGGAAGTTGAGCTTGTTCTTCCGGTACATCCTCTTGACGTTGCGAACAAGTAGAGTAAGCTCCTCATCTTCTTCTTCGTCATCTTCATCGTCATCATTGGTGGATGAAGTCTTGAAGGCTATGGATTTCTTCTTTGAAGTAGTGGCCTCTTCTCTTGCCTTCTTCTCCATCTCATGGGTCTTTAGGTTCCCAATGAGACTAATGAGGTCCATCTCGTCCTTGTCGTTCAACTCCTTCAAGGTGGTGGCCTTGATCTCCCATGATGAAGGAAGAGCCCGAATTACTTTCCGCACCTTTTGATCGTTGGAGATGTCATCACCTAAGGAAGAAAGACCATTAGTGATTTTAGTAAACCTTGTAGCCATACTATCAATAGACTCATCATCAAGCATTTTAAATGACTCATATTGGGACCTCAAGAGATCTATCTTAGCTCTCTTGACTTGTGAAGTCCCCTCGTGTGTGACCAATAAGTGTTGCCAAATCTCATAGGCGGATTGGCAATGAATTACCCGTGTAAGGTCATCCTCATTCAAGGCGGTTAATAGGGAGTTTTGGGCCTTGGAGTTAGCCTCATAAAGTTTAAAGTCAAGGTCGGTCCAAGTGCTCTCATCACCATCGGGTGCTTCATAGGGTTTGGTCAAGGACTTGGCTACTAAGCTACCCAAAGATTGCAAAAATATAGTCATCCTAACCTTCCAAATTGGGAAATTGAGTCCATCAAATTTAGGTGGGGATTTAATGTTGTCGGCCATGTTTACTAGTGTATGAATGGATGAATGAAAATGTTGATTAACAATATTTTAAGGATCTCTCTATGGATGTTAAGCCAAACCTAGAGTCCAAGCTCTGATACCAATTGAAAATCACCTAGAGGGGGGTGAATAGGTGATGATGCTAATCAAAGGGCAATTTAAAAATCTAAAGCTACAACAATCTCCAATCAAGAATCACAAGATGAATGCAAGCAATTAAGTATGACAATGAATATGATGAGCAATTAATAAGAGCAAGCAAAGTAGAGTAAGGAGTGTAAGAACAAGAAAAGTAAACCAATCGCAAACACAAGGATATGTTATCGAGGTTCGAGCACCCAGCTCTACTCCCCGCCTTCCCCAGAAGGATTCCGACCACTTCCACTATCACAAAGATCTCAAATACAATGGAGTACCCAACTCCTACAATCTCAAGTACAAGTAATTTCCTTGGTAGTCAAAAGACCACAAACTCTCTCTTTCAAATATCTCTTCCCTTACAAAGGTCCTTAGAGAATATTGAGTAGGAATGAAGCTCTTGTTGTAAGTGAAGAAAGAAAATTAAATCAGAGAGTATTTGAAAACCCTTCAGAAAATCAGTGAGAAATTCAGCACAAAAACCAAGAAACAAGTCTCTTTTGAAAGCCTTAAACTTTTGAATTTTCTAGCAAAAATTGTTGTTCACAAATCTCTCCCCAAACACCCTATTTATAGGAGAGGGCTAGGGTTTAGGGATAAAACATAATTACTAATGTTTAGGAGGTAATTAGATCAAAATATATCCTTAAACGAATTTTTAAACACAAAAGACAAAAATAAACAGCTCACTTAAAATCTGCCCGTTACTGTTCAACGGACACATCGGTCGACTGGGCCGGTCGACCGGTAGATCAAAAATTTGACCGTTATAGGCCAGCGGTCGACCGACCCGGTCGACTGAGAAAACCTGTGAGCAAAAATAATATCTCGGTCGACCGCCCCGGTCGACTGGCAGACATGCACACTGATACGTGCCTCTGTCAGAACTGCGGTCGACTGGTCCGGTCGACCGGACCAGACTGACACAGACTCGGTCGACTGTCCCGGTCGACCGGATCAGGTCAAAAATCATTTTTGGAAAAGAAAATAAAGAGGATTTTGATTTTAACAAAAATACTTTTGAACAGGGAATAGAATTAAACATAAAGATGTATTTGTAGGCAAAAACTTGTATGCAAAATATTTTTGTATAATTTATAAGAAATTATTTTTGGAATGAGCATGTGCGCAAAAACGTGTGTGATAGAGCTTCAAACCTATCCACTATTCTTTAACATACTATAAACTGAAAAACAAATTACATGAAGACTTCTTTAGCTATCTTCAAGTCTTTGAGCCATCCAATGCCTTACTAGTGCCTTCTCTTCTATGATCCTTCCTTGATGTGCAATTTGCCTTCCTTGCTTTGTGGAACTTAGAAGTTCTTGCAATAGCTAAGCGAATGGTCTCTAAACATGGTACAAACCTGAAACTTATCTTAACAAACTTATTAGTACCAAATAGCTCTAATTTAGTTTGTCATCATCAAAACACAAAACAATTTGAGAGTGTAACCTCTTGGGCCAACATATTATTCTATATTGGTATCATCTTTATATATGCATATATATGTGACATGCTTATATTGTCAAATCCATTTAAAGTCATAATATTTTCTTGTACTTGATAGATAGCATAACTTGAGAGGGAGCTTTTCCAAGCTCTTTCCTATCTTTTATTTTAAATAACTCATATATTTTGTCATCATCTAAAAGGGGGAGATTGTTGGCCCAAGGTTATAATCACCCGGTTTTATGGTTTTGATGATAACAAAACATATGTGGTTATTTAGTACTAATCAAGTTCAAGTGTTTAAGTATATTTTAGGGTTTTAAGGATTCAAGGATTTCTCCTCTAACGGAAAGTGTTGAAGACTCAAGAAGATTCAAACACGGGATTAAACCTCAAAGTACTCAAACGTCGCTCACGGAGAAGCCCGGTTGAAGATCTTATAGTCACCCAGAGCTTAGTAAGATATTGGTTTGTTAAAGTGTAGAATGTAATTGTGATGCTCAAGAAGTTACACACACAAAATACACGATTTCGAAAAATACAAGTTTTGATAGTATTATATTTTGCATGTTTGATTTTGATACATGTTTATAATTTTTTCAAAATTCTATAACAAGTTTAGAACATGTATTTCATCACCTATACATTGCTATATTACCCATAAACTAATACAAAATATTTTGAAAAATATTTGAAATTTAAAATATATCCAGAAAACTGTTTCAGGCCAGAACAGTCGACCAGATGGTCGACCCGTGCCCATTTTAGGCCAAAATGGTCGACCGCCTGGTCGACCGGGCCTTTGGCCTTGGAATGTGCACATTTGTGCACATTGTCGGTCGCCTGACCGGTCGACCGCTAACCCTTATGGTCGACCGATCTGTCGACCGACTGAGAGATCCTAACTCTCAGTTAGGGTCGGTTGACCGACCCGGTCGACTGACATTTTGTTTTCTCTTTTTGAACGGCCGAGCGGTCGACCAGCCGAGCGGCCGACAACCTGCTAGTTGGCTATAACGGCTAGTTTTTGAATCTGTTTTGTTTTTAGTGGATTCCAATAGACATTTTTCATTTCCAAGTGTCTAAACACACCCCAAATTACCTAGTATGATTTACAAACGATATTTATTCATTGCCTATATATATGGGTTATTGGTTTTGTTTTTTAGAAAAAACGTTTACACAAGTTTATAAGTTTTCAAGTTTATTTTAAGGAGAAAAGTTTTTCTAGCTTCCAATTTTCAAGTTCTTTCTTTTCAAAGCTATTTTCAGTTGTTTTTAAAGTTCTTAACATCTTTCTAACTAAATTTATTCTCTCACTTAACTTTTTTGAGCTACACTTCATATCCTACTCTATAAGAAGTTGTAAGAGAGAGTGTTTGTGATCTTGTTGGATCACCAAGAGCTTTGTAACCTCAATTGGTTTTGTGCTACCTCTTGTGTAGAGGGTTGAGTTGATGGAGTTGTGTACTCCGGGCTTGTGTAGACCAAGTTATAATCCCTTTGTGGAAGATTCCTTAGAGGATAGTAAAATCTTTCATAGTGGTGAAGGCGGGAACGTAGAGCGGTGACTCGAACCTCGGAACAATTCCCTTGTGTTTGTGATTGCTTATGTCTTGCTCTCTATTACTTTTTATATTTCATACTTGTGTAGTTGTTCATCTTGCTTAATTGAATTGCTTGCATTTTATTCATCACTTTCACTATCAGCGTATACTCATCTCAATAAGGAGGCAATTGAGCACCTTAATTCATTATCTAAAGGAATCAAAGAGGAGAAGTTCTAGAGCCCTTCACGGGAAATTCGGCTTCAATTCTTATTCTGAGTGACCGTTTGCATATTTCATCATAAGTAGTATTAAAGTAGCATTTGATTAGCAAAACACCTATTCACCCCCTTTAAGTGTATTTCAAAGGGCTCTTAACTTCTCCTCGTAATTCCTTTTAAAATTAGAGTTAAGGTGCATAATTGTTTTCTTGATGCCTAGAGAGTTCAAATAAATTATATTACAAGATAATAAAAACTACAAGTATAATATTGCAATAAATAAATGAGAGAAAGAGTTAGAAAGATAAACGCAAGCCAATCTCAAAGACAGAGAATTGTTATCAAGGTTCGAGCCACTTGACCTACATCTCCGCCTTTACCGTAATGAAGGATTCCACTATAATTGATCTCGATTATAACTGAACTGGATATCGCAAGATTCAGAGCCGTAACTGCACCTTACAACCCCTTTCTATGAGGAACTCTCAATGAAAAATGGTTTACAGCACTTGGTGATTTTCATAAGATCACAAACAATCTCTATGACAACTTTTTTATAGCTCACTGTAGAGAATAATAGCTTAAAAAAGTGTGAGAAAACAAAGAAGAAAGAGATTTTTTAGCATTAGAACTGAAAACTTGAAACTTTTGAAAACATTTTGATTTTTTTTTGAAATTCTTGATATATAATGCATCATTGATCTCTCCTATTTATAGGACAAGAGTAGAGACTTAATTTCAGCAAAACCCAGCAATTAAAACATGTTAAAACTATTAAAATCATAAAACAGCTGTTAAGAATAAATCTAGACTGATTTGTATAGGAAATAGTCGTTATAGTTCAAAACAGGCATGTTTGACTACTGGCGGTCGACCGGCTAAGGCTAATATGATTTAGTCGTTGTCATCGATCGACTAGGCGGTCGACCGGCCAAGTAGCACTCTGAGCTCAGAGTTGAGCTTAGTACTAACGGTCGACGATCAGTCGGTCGTCCAGAATAAGTTCTGAAGACTCAGTGTTACGGTCGACTAGGCTCAGAGCCAAAAGCAAATGCACAAGTTTGTGCATTTCCAACCGATTGCTCGGTCGATCGACAGAGCCTTTGCTCTGTCATGCGGTCGACCAGCAGAAACCCAAAAACAGTTTTTTATTTAAAAATACTTTTGATACATAGTAAAAATTATATATATTTATATAATTATAAATCTTTATTAAAACATAATAATAACCTGAAATTGTTTTGTATATATATATTAAAAATATTTTTTATAGTTTTTCTAAACATTTTCGAAAACTCGAAACTATAAAAATTAATGTGTGTGTGTGTGTGATATCTTGAGCATTAATTTTCTACTTCAAACTTTAATAAACTAAATATCTTACATGATACAAGAGCAGATTTACTCTTCAAAGTATTCATGTAGACTTCTCCAAATTTTGACTTATTTGAGCTCGGGTCTGATACTTGAATTTTCTTTTGAAGTTGAACTTCTCACTCTTGAAAAGCCTGTGTACTAAAAAATACTTTTAAGATAATTAGTATCACAAAATACATGAGTTTTAGAATCATTAAAACAAAGAGTTATTATACCCTTGGGCCAAAAGATTTATCACAAGATTACTATAAATATCCCATAATGAATAATAAAATAATTAGTCAATATTATGTACAATTATTAATTAAAATTTAATTACCATTTAGTTAATATTTGTTAATACTAAGTATTAACTTAATAGTATTGATAATTAGTTTTAATTTGTTTTAAAATTAATAACTAAAGTATTATTATCAATATCTATTACTAATTACAATAGTAATTGGGGTAGGATTAACTGAAGGGGAGAAAGAGAGAGAATCTAGAGAATCTAAGTCGAAATGAAAAATTCACAAGCTTTCACATGGACTTTTTTTTATGGTTGGATAGGTTCAAATGCACATAATTGGATTAAAAAATGGGATTTCAAAAGTCCAGTCCAAGTCTCAGTCCTAATAACCAATAATACTATATTTTAGAATTCAATTCTTAGTTCCAAACCAATGATACCAAACTTTGAAATTCTAGAAACTATCAGAGTCCAACATGAAAATTTCAAACCAATAACACCCCCTAAATTATTTTAGCAAAAATCTAGCAATAAAGTTTCTAACTGCTGCTTGTCCCATAAAAATTGTGAAACAATCAAAATGTCCCTAGCCCAGAGTTGATTTGGAAAAATTCTTGAAAAATCAAAAAACTTGTCTAAGAATTGAAAATAGAATTTTTGATGATATGAATGAGTTTGAATTATTTTAGCTAAGTAATAAAAAAAAGCTCCAGCATCCAGAACACAACCTAATCCAAAGTAGGCCCAAAATACCCATTGCCAGAGTGGACTACAAGAAATTTATGAAAAAATCAAGAAAAATGAAAAATGGATGAAGTTGATGATCATGAACTATTATAAATGATTTAAAGACAAACTTAGCTCAAAACTTCCATATGACAACCTAACCCAAAGAAATTAGGAATTGTCCAAAATGCCCCAAGGTCAGAGTTGACTTTGGAAAATTCTGTAGAAAAATGAGAAAAAAGAAAATGTATTAACTAGATGATAATGACTTAATCTAAGTGAAAAAATTGAAAAACAAAATGGTCCAGATGGAAACTTGTTCCACCTAAATTGTGAAATAACCAATATGCCCCTAGGCCAGAGTTGACTTGAGAAACTTATAGAAAATAATAAAAAAATGAAAAGTTAAAAATGAATGAATCTGATGATCTTGAGCATGTCTCATTGATTTTAGCAAAGAAATAGTAAAATATTAGCAAAAAAATTGCAAAGAAAAAAAGATATTTTTTATTTTGAATATATGGCGAATATCATTTTCTCATTCTGATCTTTTTTTTTTACCATCACAAATTAGAACTATATCTTTTTGTCTTTTGTGATTCCTTTTATTTGAAAAATTAAAAGAAAATAAGGTTTTTTGTTTCTGATTTTCGAATTAGGTTATGTATTCTAGATTTTCTTTTTGTTCTTAATTGGGTGGTTCGGTTTTTTTTTTTTTTCTCTTTTTGGAAGTTCAGTACTCCGTTTTGTTTTTTAAACCAAAAAAAAAAAAGAAGAAAAGGTTGGATCGTCACTTTTAGCGGGGAGAGGGAGACAAGGAACACATGTTACCTCGTGTGCAGATAATATTTCCAATCAAGAAGATTCTTGTGTGTGAGCTACGCACATATTATAAGAGCGTTAATTTTACATAGATACGTGGATAAGATGTCGGGTTTTAGGATTACAAAACTTTAAAGTTTTTAGACTCCCCTTTATATCGGGGTGTTTGGTTGGAAGGAAGTGAGCGGAAGTAAGGAAATGGGGAAGTATAATTGCTCACTTCCCTATCTATCCAAACACCGGAAAAGGAAAATAAGAAAACTCATTTTCCTTTTCTCTTTTATCTTTTACACAACAATTTCCTCACTTCCAGAGTGTTACAGTTAATTTTGTGGTCATGTAAATCTCATTTTAATAAGTTATAGTACAAAACAGTTAATTTTTTGATCACGTAAATCTCACTTGCATTCTAATCGCAGTCCATTTTTTATTTTTTTTAATTAATTTTTATTTTAATAATATTTTGTGGTCAACTTTGTGGTCAACTTTTTCACTTCCACTTTTACATTATCATCCAAACACTGAAAAGATAAAGCATTTTTCAAACCACACTTCCCAACAACATCCAAACACCAGAAAACTTACTAACCAATTCTCAAATTTCAAAGAGAACTATTATCACTTCCTCACTTCTTCACTTCCTTACTTCCACTCTTAACCAAACAGGCCCATCATATCCGTGTGTCAATGTAGGATTGGCTCTTTTATAATATATGTGTGTGACTCACACGCATGAACTGAAGTTATTTTAAGCCACTCACCGACAAGATTTCATATAGCTCATGCGCAAGAAACTGGCAGCTTAATACTCATCAGTGTGATCATTCGGATGGAGTCATACATTGTTTTGCTAAATGCTTAAATTACAAATCAAAAGCAGTCCCATTAGGTAAAGGGATTATGTAACAGTTTGAGAGTTTTATCCGGTGAGACCATGTTATTAGCACATATAACATGATACACGTGTAGTCCAGGATGGTGTTTGAGTTCTCTGAGACAAGTTAAACTGTGAGTATGAGGGTTTTAGACCCGACATCCCCTGACCTCATTCTTTGTTGGGCAGACCTCAGTTCACCTCATAACGATTGATCAGCCCAATCCATCCTACAACTCAATCTGCTCAAATCCACTATCAAATTTTCGAAATCAGTTCAGACCCAGTGCTTTGAGTCTTTGGCCCCATCCTTGATTCTAAAAAGAGAAAAGGCCACTACAGGAATCAGAACTGGGTGGGGTTGATCCAATGCGAGACATAAATCCAAGCAATACGGCCATGACGTGCTGCAAAGAGTCCCATAATGGGACCTCTGTTCAGCACCGTGGTCCACTTCAGTCCAGCTAGCATGCAGTGCAGAATGCAGAGAAGATCAATGAAAGCAAACAAAATATGAGAAAAAAATCCCTCCATCTCTCTTCTTTTCTCTGATGGCAAATTTTGAGTTCACTCTATAAGACTGTTTTGCTCACTCACTGCTTCACGTGTGAACTTGGTTAATAACGCAACGCGCGCGTCGCAGAATAGAAATTGCATGAAAAAGTGCACGCACATTCCACCGCACTCGCCCACAAAAAATGCCACATTCTCCGCTGCCGACGATAAAAGAATGGAGACGTGAGTGAGACCTCAAATTATATTAATCTAAATCCTTAATTAATCTTGATTGAAATTCAACGCGCACGCAGACACACGGACGGAGACACAAAGGCAAGAGTCCAAACTGGACCAATTAGCGCCCGAGTCCTTCGCTGGTCCCACGACATAATTGGAATTCGACTGAACTGGGCTGCTACAACGCCGCACGCACACTGGCACCGTCCAACTTGGCGTGGGTCGCTTTCTTGCATCTTGTCTTCACCCCTCCTCTCTTCTTCATGAGCGAAATGCACACTCTCTCTGTCTCTCTCCCTCTCATTATTGTTACTGCCACTGTTTCTGAATGTCCCTGAGTTTGAACCACAGGTATGAAGGAGGACCCCATTTCATTTCATATCACATGTATAATAGGTATACATGGTCACCAACTCTCAAATATTATATAAGGAAAGAAAGAAGTTGTCTTGGGTCGAATCTAGAGGGGAAAAAAAATAAAGGGAGTGGCGAACTGTAGCGAACTGTAGACGAAGAGACTGATAGCACCACCACCCCACCCACCCCCGGCCGATTCCTGCCTCCCTTTTCATTGATAATGATGCAAATATATGCATATTTAACCACTAATTAACCATATATTTTTCTTTCTACCAATTGCAAGACAAATGGGTTGAGAGACGTCTAATCCTAGGAGGAACCCTATTAATCGAACTTAACCTCATGTTGCCTCTAGAGGAATCTCCAAGCTAGTCACAATATGCTGACATTAATAACACCAGAGACGAAAACAGTTACAGCAAAGTTAATTATGAATGATCAAAATGCAAAAAGAACAAGAGAAAAAAAATAAATTTTTTTTTTTTCTGATGAGCAAGAAAAAGGTGAGTGATGTGAGGAGCATGTGACTTCTTCCCAAGGCTGTTCAGTTGTTGGGATGATTTGGGACCATGACTCCCCCTACCTATGGATTCCCTAGAGCCTCAGCCTACCACTCCATCACTCACTCACTCACTCTCTCCCTCATTACCTTTTAAATTTCCTAATCATAAGGGGAAGACAGCAGGAAGAAGAGAAGATGGTGGGCAACAAGGAGCTAGCCTAGGCCTACCCTAAGGCTGATGCACTGCTTGCTGCCTCCTCCTCATGAGAGAGAGTCATGGAATGGGGAGAAAAAAAAATAGAATACATAGGTTTTTAAGGCCATTCTATATATACCATTAAGTGTACATCATCTTTCCTTGTCCTATCTTTCTTTCTACATCTCTTTGATGGCAACACTTTGTATATATTGATTGTTGTTATTGTTGTTGTTGTTGAGAGTTGGGGGTACTGCCACTGCTGCATGCTTTGGTCCACAAAATCCAGCAAATTCTCTTTGCATTACTGAGCACTTTCTTTCATTAGAGAAAGCAACAATATTCGTAAAATACTACCAGTTTTTATTTAGTTTTCAAAGAGTCAACATGAAGCATTGTCTGGACGTCCAAGGGGTTCGTCGTTAGCATGATATAAAGTAGAGGGAAATGATGTGAAGAATAGCTAATTAGGATTGCAAATGGCAAGGGATGATTTATTGTATTTTAAAATTAGCAACATGGCCAGCTTTTGTAGCAAATGAAATCTTGGAACAGCACGTCACTGATATATGCTGCTTGTAAGCAGGCAAAGATGATAATTCACTAAGCCCATTTAGGGGTTTGCTTGGCATCTTGTGGGTCATTTGGTCCCCTCAGCCTTGAGTGCAATTAGGAATAATGTTATCTATTATGCTGCCTACAGAATAATCAAGTCCTGGACACATGTAGAAGAGATTAGAGCGGATAACATCTAAATAACGTGTGCAATAATTTAACGAGGGAAAATATATATATCAGATACTTGTGCTTTCTTATTTGTTACAACGAGGATAGGAGTAAGAATCTCAATGCTTTTTGTTCTTGCAGTTAAAATTGAAGAAGCTAAATCACATCATGTGCCAGATTCCCTAGAGTGCTTTTAGTGTTTTATCTTCCAAATCCTCTATTATTCCTCCATGTGATTATGGCCTTTCGAATTAGTTTGCCTTTTTCTTAAATTATTATTACTGTTATTTTCTTTTTTTATGAAGGACCTGTAGACTTAAAAGATGAACTCCGAAGAAAAAGATGGGAATCCTCATGTTGAAGTGAAGGAGCTCAAAGGATTCCCAGAAAGAATAAGATAATTGCCGCATAATCCGCTAGTAATCTTCGTACCCCATGAACTTGAATCTCTTACATTTTAAGTCCACAGTTCTTTACCTCAAAGATGAGAAGAAGATTCAAACCCACGAGCACTCATAAAGAACGAAAATATCATGCTGCTTGAGTTAAAGCTCAATTAGCAGGTAACTTGCCTTTGAAACAGCTGTTCAAACGTTATTACTGTTTGTAGAATTCTTGCATTCCTCAGCTGTTCTTCTTCCAAATGTTGCGCACAACTCTGAAATTGCTCTCCAACACCATGAAAAGATAAAAGCAAGGCAACCACTTGACATCGACAATGCCCTAGCTAGACTGTTAGGTCCGTTTTCACAAAGTAACCAATTTTTGCAGATCAGATTTGAGACCAAGCGACATAATAGAAGCCAGCGGATTGACTCTGGCCTGTCTTTGTTAGGATTCAACTCCCACTCTGCCCTTGAGACCCCGATACATCCAACCCTGGAAGCTGATTAGTGTCCGTAGGGACAAGAGAGAGCTTTTGTAGTGCACAGTAGGAAAACATATAGACAGATCAACTTGACCATTCCAAAGTCGTTAAATCACCATCAGCTGTTCAAGCTCACACCCAAACAAAACCGATATCAAAGCAACACATCGAATGTTACTGCTACCCCAAACTTGCAAAACAGTTGATGCGAAATAACCACAACGTTCACTGGTAGAAACACATTAGGAAGTTCAAAAATATTAGAAACCATAGACAACAGATCACGCTATAGCGCTTCCTCTATAATGATCTCTGTAAAGATTAGCTAACCGACACAATGAGTCATAGCAGCATCCCGGAGGGACTGATGTCTGCACAAGGATGATAAGCTAGACCAACTATTAGATGTACAATTCGAGGGATATATCTAATGCATTGCCCTTTGTGTTCATTCATCAAGTGCCAGCTAGAGTGGGGAGTCGAAATGCGTGCATCGGTCAACTGCTCTTCTGTTCTCACAGTCAGAGTGGGGAGTGAACTGGAACTTTCACCTGTATTCCATTGACGCCCTTGGTTTGCTTTTACCAGTAGAATTCAGATACTGGGAAACAAATATAACCCCATGATAACAATCAGGCATCCAACAAGAGTGCTAAGGAATAGAGCTCCGGGCTGCCTGGTCTGCACAAATCCATAAACCCCTCCAGAAGTTAGCATAATAATGTCAGTGAGACCATCGCCAGAGAAATCTTCCAATACCAAGGAGTGAGTGGGAGACCCAGGCAAATCAATCGATGCTAGCATACTGCCTCCAGGGGAAACCACCACGGCCTCCTGCTCTCCAGCAGCAATTATCACCTCTTGATCGTCATGCTCTTGCAGGCGGAATGCTTTTAAAGTGGGAACCACTATGTCTTCCATCATTCCTGATGGAGCCGGAAGATTCGACCAAGTTGCACCAGTTGCCAGTTGCCATCTCCAAAAAGCCTGGGGAGTACGACGTGACCTGAAAACAATTCAAAAGAAAAAGGATGTAACAATAATGGACATGTCAACTAGTGGAATGATTTTAACCACAATGCAGATGAATACTTATGGAGAACCCAGAGACACTATCACCATTATATACATGATTAGTTGGGGCACTGAATGCTGCTATTCTCTCGATGTTGGTTAGATAGTTTACGGACAGATAAAGATACTACAAGCTACAAACCTCTCCTCGGCTTGTCAAGAACAAAACATCACCATGGCTTCTTCTCCTACGCTTATGCCCATCATTTCTCTGAACCAAAATAGGGGTTGCCACTTCTCAGGTGACAGCATCAGCAGATCTACTGAAACTTCTAGCAAAATCTCCATGCTGGAATAAATTGAAATGGGTATAATGGCAGATAGAAGCATTGAAAAGCTGTTCCCGCACAGGTACACCCGACGTGGCAACTGCCCAGCAGGGTTTCAGTACTTCCATAGAACCACTCACAACAGTTTGTTCAGCACCATGTCCCCCAACAACCTATGTCAGGAATGAAATTCTTAATAAATGAGCAAATAATGAATGCAAGTAATTTTCTAAATTCAATGAAGTACATGGAGAAAAACTCTGCAAACATTGGAGGGTAAAGTTTAACATATGCTTCATAAAATTATATCCAAATGCAACAACGTAGAATAAAAAGAAAATGCATCAAAACGCCAATAAGTGAACCCATCTGTGAAAATTGTTTCCTTTTCTACTGAAGTCTGAAGAGTAGAAAGAATTATCTTACTACACTACACTATAGGAAGTCAAAGTACTAGATAGATGCAACACAGTTAAGAAAAATAGACTTCTCACCAACAATGACACAAGGGAATCAGTTGAAACACGCACATATGCAAGTAAAGTCTGTGAAATATAAAAAACATTCTATACATTTTCTGAAATTATGAATAACAAAAATTGATGACTTGCCAAAATGCGATGCCAACATTACAAACATTGACTTTCTACTTTCATTAACTTCTTCAAATTATTTATTTATTTATTTTGTCATTAACTTTTAAATATTTTTTTGAATTTATTATTTCTCTTTTGGTAGTGACCGAAGTCGATACAAAATATTACAATATCAACAATTTATGTTACACGTACTTCAATAAGGGAGGCATACTCATGTTGGAACTTATGTGATACTTGGACATTCTGACATTTGATGGATATGTGTCACATACTTCTTTTAACGTATCCTAAAGTCTGCAATTATCCTAGACATATTCGAGACATATTATTGATGTGTCTAAGATTTAAAAGTTAAAAATCAATTTAATGTTGACTGATGGGTTTACACTTCTATTATTTGAACATGCATTGCATTTATATATTTCGTTTAGGTTCTTAACAAGGGATTGCTAGTTAAAAATATGATTGATGATGCATATTGATTTATACAACTCAAGAAATATTTCATAAATAACCGAGATAATGTTCTCTTTTAACCATTGTAGCTTTACGAATTCATGCTATAGATAATGAACAGTAATGTATACACAAGTATAATTTTATTATTATCGTCCAACAATATCTCTCGTACCCATATTTTGTTAGTATATGTACTTGTATCTGCATTGCATATGGTGTGTATACACGTATACACAAATATATGTGCACATAATGTTTGTTGTATCTATGCCATACCGGTGTCTTTTCAAAAATTACCTGTATCGCCATGTTTGTATGGTGTTGTAATCTGTCACTTTTCTGAGTTGGTGCTTCATAGCTGAAAATTGATATTCTAAAGACATGATCGTGAATACATTTTCTTATACGCCGGTGGTGACGGTTTTACTTAGCACTTGATGGTCGAATTGTAGTGGAGTCACAGGGATGGTCGAATTCTGATGGTGTCTCTGGTGGAGCACCCTATATTTTCTAGCAGTTGAGAATGATTTTGTCCCAAAATGTCACAGCGAGGTGTTTGGTTTGCTAAGTTGATCCTGACACCTGCCGCTCCTTGATATTCAACTTGCGAAATATTTATGTGGGTGTTATGACTGACTGTGTATTTGTATGCGCTGCGTGTGTGGTGGTGGTGGGAGAGGGGGGGGTAATACTCTCAGGGTATAACTAAGCTAGTTATGCTCAACTATAAAAGTTTATAATATGCAAAGAATTTTGACAATCCACTCCGTTGATCTTCATCTACATGTTCTAAAAGGATTATAAATAAAAAATCATAAATTTTGAAGACCAATTCACAGGCATCAAGTGGCTGCAAAATGAACAATTTTTAATTGTTAGAAAACCGTTTATTTTGTCACCACTTAAAACATAGGCAAATGACACTCAAATGGATGAGTTTTTGTGTATATAACTTTTCAAATATATAGATTAAGATTATCGAAGTGAATCATCTAATTTCATTGCATAGCATGTGTTTTTATAGGTGGGCTTAGTTATACCCTAGGAGTATTAAAGTCTCATATATATATATATATATATATATATATATATATATATATGAGAGAGAAATGTAAATCAGCTGACACAGGAGGCAAATTCGTCCTATGTCGCACTCAAAAATCATATTTCCCGAATGAATTTTCAAGATCCGACCGTACATTATCATCTTCATATTCTAAGATATACACATATAAAAAATCTAGTTATTTGAAGTTCGTTTACTCATTGATCTAAACGTTCTATTTTGTTCTATTATTAAAAAACCGTTAATGTTTGAACCCAAAAAAAATGTAGTAAACAAACTTCAAATCACTTGATTTTTTATATGTATATATCATAGAATATGAAGATGATAATGTGTGGTCGGATCTTGAAAATTCATTCGGGAAATATGATTTTTGAGTGCGACATAGGAGGAGTTGCCTCCTGTGTCAGCTGATTTACATTTCTCTCTCTCTCTCTCTCTCTCTCTCTATATATATATATATATATATATATATATATATATATATTATATATATATATATAGTGAGTTGATCCCCTAAGAACGGTTCTCACGAATTCATGTGAGAACTTTCATGTAGGCCGTCGGATCTGATAGAGATCTAGTTTTATTTGATTTGATCTATCAGATCCGACGACCCACGTGAAAGTTCTCACAGAAATCCGTGAGAACCGTTCTTAGGGGATCAGCTCCCTATATATATATATATATATATATATATATATATATATATATATATATATATATATAGAGAGAGAGAGAGAGACTTGTGTAATTCCGGAAGGATTCGAGCATAAATCCTTCCCACTCAAATACAATCATACATCATTCGAATACAAGATTCATTCCGTTAAAGTTGATTTATATTATTTCAACTATTTATAAACCAAAAATCACGTAATTTAAATACTTTTTACCCATGCATCAAGTAGGAAAAAATGGCGGCCTAAATAGTGAGTTGGTTAGTTTAACGATGTAGAACATTTAAAACCTAATAAAAATTGGTTTGTGGGGTTTTTAAATATTTAGATCATGATCAAATGGTCGGATCGAGAATTGGTATGTCTAAAGACATAGATCTAACCAACCCAACACCTTCAATTGTCCATTTTGCGCCACTTGATGGATGGGCAAAAAGTATTCAGAACACTTAATTTTTTTTATTTTTAGTTACTTTAAATAATATAGATCAACTTCAACGGAGTGGATCTTGTATTTGAATGTCGGATGTTGGTATTTGAATGGGAAAGATTTAGGCTGAATCCTTCCGGAACTACACAAGTCTACACACACACACACACACACATATATACATATATCACTTCTCTATGTTAGACAATGGGCGGTTTTGTGTTGTACTTCATTGAAACTAGACAATCACTTTTTCCATATAGCTCTTTATCATAACCATGACCAAATATGCTAGATGTCATGGTTTCATAGAAAGACTTCGTGGTCCACACTCTCAATTCTGACAGTCATAACTGGATATACTAGGCATCGCGATCAAGACCTTTAATTTTAACAACCAGAACTGGATATGTCGGATGATATAGTCATTATTCACAACCCATAATATAATCAACCATCCAGCCCATCACAAACATAAGTTACTAGAGAACTTTAACACAAAGGTGGAATTGATGAGATTCGAGGAGTTATAACAAAACTAACAAGACCCAACCTGATTTAGGATTAAATTGAAATTAATACTTATCAGTAACTAATCAAAGAAAAAAGTTAAATTTGATAGGACCAGAGGAGTTGACTGAAAGTGTAAAGAGATGGCAACCTTTGGGATTAAAGAACCACAAACCTCTCATGGTTAGGGTAGAAATGACATGGCAGTTGCAGGGGACTTTCTAGAATGGTTGTGGCAAAGGAATAGCTGGGGTTGAGGGTGCAAGAGAAACAATTGTGACACTGCACCTCGCCTTTCTTATTGTCGACGATCATTGATTGACAACTTAGGAGGACGAGCACGAAGGAACGATGAAAGGAGGGCATGCGGCAAGGAATTCACTCTCCCTCTTAGCCTGAGGGAATCAAGGTGCATGGATGGTGTCGGGAATGAGGTTGCGTGAGAAGAAGATGCATACCATTGAACATCGCCTCTCGCGTCGTGGATCCATTGACTGATTCCTTGCCGGTAGAGGGAGGATTCTAGGGTATTATTTATCTCCAGTTTGTAGATGATGCTCTCTCTTTTGTTCTACTGATTTGGTCAAACTTAGGAATCTGTATTATTGATTTTTCTTTTTGAAAATATGTCTGGTTTAACTATTATTTCCATAAATCCATGGTTATTTGGTTGGAGATAGTGATTCTCAACAAAGAAAAATAACTTCCATGTTTAGTTATAACAGTGGTTCTATCCTATCACTTATCTAGGTATGCCTCTTAGGCCTGGCAATTTGATTAAAGAGGATTGGTTTCCTATCATTGATAAGATAGACAAACTGATAGCTGTTCGGAGAGGTTCTACGAGCTGGCAGACTTGTTCTCCTTAATTATGTTCTCTCTGCTCTCTGCTCTTATCCAATGTCCTTTTACTATTTTCCTGAATGGGTAATTAAGAGAATTAATAAACTCAGAAGGACTCTTTTGTTCTGGTTCTTCTTCAGTTAGTAGCGTGGAATGCTTGAGAAGGTGGGAGAATGTAATCTCTTAGGAACATGAAGGTCTTGGGGTTATGAATTAAAGAATGAGAACATTGCTCGGCAAATGGTTGTGGAAAGCCTTATCTGATGCTGATTGGACCAAACTTCTTAAAGCTAGGATTTTTATCAAGAGGAAATTAGAGAAATTAGATAATAGACCTATCATTGGAGCCTCCACTTTTGAAAAGGAGTTTGGAAATGCAGTGAGATGTGGTATTTATATTTAATTGTGGTGATGGTAGAAATGTCAGATTTTGACTTGACAACTGGAGAGGTGATATGTCGTCTCTTGCTTCTGCTTATCCCTCTTTTTCTTTAGCTAAAGATAGAAGCTTATGTTTTCTCCCAGTATAACATAATTGAGGGTGTTAGAGATTGGAATGTTCAGTTTATTAGAGCTATAGGATGTCTTTAGTTCCTTCTCTGTAGATTTAATCTGTTTTCTCAATACCTATCAATGGACTGACAGAGATGTTATTTGGAGAAGGAATAACAGTGACATTTTCTTTGTCAATTCTTTCTACAAGTTTCTGAACAATGGGGGCTTACTTGTGGCATGAAGTAAGGTTATTTGGCAAAACATTGGCCCTCTTAAAGTTAGGATTTTTGTTTGGTTGGTGATGCAAAATAAACTTTTGACTATAGACAATTTGGGTAATAGGAATATTCGGGTTAGGAACGTGTGTGTTGTAACAAACATAGAGAATCTACTTTACATCTTTTTGTTCTTTGCCTTGCCCTTAGCTTGATTTGGGATTTTTGCAGCTCTAACTTAGTAGTGAAGGGTAAACCTAGTTGTCATAAATCTTGGTGGAAATGTGGAGGAAGACGAGAATTATAAGGCAGTAATCATTTATTATGGGATATTCTTATTTTGGTTGTTATTTGGGTTGTTTGGAATGAGCGTAACAAGAAGATTTTAAATCACAAAGCTAACTCTATTCTCTCTGAATTTGAATCTATTCTCCGTTGATTTTTAAACTTCCTTCGTTGGACACCATTGGTGGTTCGGATCTGTGAGATAATGTGAGGAATTAGAGGGTGAAGATGGAATTGCATGGGGCCTCACAGGCGCAAATGTGATTGGCCTTTCCTCAACCCTTCCACAACACGCATTTTGTTCAATCGCCTACGACCAGGGAGCATAAAGTCCTTTCGAGCAGCTGGCCATGGCATTCGTCAAAAATTTGCTACTTTGATGATCCAAGGGAAGGACATAAATTCTTTTATGAACATGAAGCAAAACCGCGGAAAATCGATACGTGATTTCATCAAGAGTTTGCAAGGGAGATGATTGAAGCTGAGAATGTAGATCAAGCAGCTGCAAATATCGCGATGACAAGGGTGATAAGATTAAGAGGTTTGAGAGATTCCCTGGTTAAATCAAGACCTCAAACATAAGAGCAGTTATAAATGAAAGTAAACAAATACATCATCGTGGAGAGTACAATACAAGAAGCCAAACATCAGGGGAGAACAATCGAGGAAAGGATCAAGAGGAATTCTTCACAAGGCAGCTACAACAATTACAAGAGAAATGACTGAGATACGAGATGATACGTACAATGACAAGAGTTCTGGAAGAAGCGAGCAGTTCACAACCCTAAACACTCGTCGAGCAGATATCTTGATGAAGATCAAGAGTCGTCCCTACTTTCATCGACCTTGTCCCATGAGGGAGCTAAGCAAGCAAAAGAGCCAGACAAATCAAGGTGGTGTGATTTTTCATAAGGCTACAGCCATGATATTGAGCATTGTCACAACTTGAACTTCCAAATCAAAAGGTGGATCAAGAAGAGGCACCTCTGCGAGTTTGTGAAAAAGGATTCTACCAGATACGACTGGCTGAGGGAAATAATGACTGAAGAAAAGAAGAGATGATAAAGTGATGGGAACATCACTTATTATCTTTATTTTTTTGTATTTTTTATTTTTCAGTTGTGTGTAGAGGGTAGTTATGAGATTGTGTAGTGGGGTAGTTGTGTGGTAGTTGTAACTTGCAGCCTATATCTAGGCAAATGTAATTGGTGCTTGATAATGATGAAAAATTGATGAAATCTTGCCTGCATCCTTTCTCATGTCTCCTCTCTTTCTCTTCTCTGCATTGAAGATGAATGAATGTTTTGAAGCAAAGTTTTTTGTCCCACACTCTGTCTTCTCTCTGGTCCATCTTCTTCTCTATCTTCTCTCTGTTTTTCTCTTTGTTTTCTGATAATTCAATCTATAGACCACCTCTCTTTTCCTTTTCCTGTTTACTAATAACTCAGTCCATAATAACTCAATTCATAGATTTCTTCCCATCCTGCCTTGTTGTAAGCCCCAAGGAAGATCATCAGTTATCAACCATTGTAACAACAAATTAGCAAACTCATTCTCCCATCCACTGCAACAACAAATCAGTAAGCCATGTCCTCCATTCACTGCAACAACAAATCAGCAAACCAGCAACAATAACCCGTAGCTCACTTTCCGAACATAACGCGCATGTGCCACTCTTATCTCTTCATTCACTGTTCCCAAATAGAGATGCCTCATGTCTGATTTTGAAGTGACTTCATCTTCCTTAGAGTACGACGGTTTCACATGCGATAAAGTTACAAGATGAAATCTGAGGTACTTATCTGTGAGTTTTATTTCAAAACAATCTAATTATTAGTTGAATTACGCATCGGTTAAATCATCTCCAAAGTATTATCTTTATTTCATGTTGTCCACTATATCGTGAGATGTGTAAATCTTCATTTGTGATTGCTTAACTTTGATATTGACTTTAGAACTTACCCTGCATAATATAGGTATTGTAATTAGATTTAATTGAGAATTGAAATGTTCAAATCAAGCATATAGTACTTTGTTAAAATTCATCCGTTTGATATTGTTAGTTTTCAATTGTTTTCCTGCCAAATATCTTTCTATTTGGTGAAACGTAGCGAGTTTGATTATATCACTGGTTCTCTATATGAAATGCGCTCGCCGTTTCACATCAGTTTGGTATCAGAGCACAAGGTATAGGCAGGAACACCTTGCATTAGGTAAAAAAATTAGGCATTTGTTTGGAAAATTTTATTTTTCTTTCTTTTGCATAAAAAAATAAAAAAAATCAATGGATCTTGATCTCCTAACAAAATGGGATGCTACAATGAAGTGTATAGATAATATGTTTCCCAAATCAAAGCATGCTTTAGAGTCTTTGCATAGGACTGAGAGCTATCATGAGCACCTCCGTGAACGTGAAAGACAACGTGGTTCATTCAATACCAAAGGCATGATGAACATATCATGTTGACCGGTACTTGATGAGCGTCCAATGGACGTACCAACCTTTGATGGTTGTCTGGAATTATTTTGATCGTTCTGGTCCGCAAAATTTTTTGATTGGCTACAAATCATAGATAAGTACTTCACACGATATACATTGTCTGAAGCTGAGAAAGTTAGCTTTGCTGTCATGAAGTTAACTGGCAAGCAAGTCGATATTGCTCTGCCCTTGAGACTCTCCGTAAGTTAAGAGGAGAATACCCAATTGAAACTTGCATGACATGAAGGCTCATCTTTCAAAAGTATCGTTGCATCCATTGAGTTACTGAGCTAAAAAAAGCTGACACTTTGGTTCAACACTCTGTTGCTCCCAATTTAGGTAGCACATTTAGGAGTCAAGATCACCAAGTCCAAACATTCAAGTCCATGTCATATCAATACTGACACCAGGGTAATACACAAACACTAGCATATAAGATGGACACTAAAGACAAAAGTATCACAAGTAACGCTAAAGGCCAAAACACTAACAGGAATTTCTCCACACGTCATCCTACAATCTAGTGTAACAAATGTCAAGGTTATAGACATGCTGCTGTCATATGTCCAGCCCAGTCAAAGTCACCAAATTTAGGGAACCACCTATAACAAATTCAGAGACACTTCCTCCTTTATTGCCAACTCCTACTGTCGTTGTCTGCTTTGGTCGTCAACCTCTTCCTCCTCTACTGTCAACACCGAGCCCAGTCAGAGTTGTCATTGATAAATTATTTATAACAAAGTCAGAGTCTGACTCTGAAAAATTCATTTACAAGGTGAAAGAACCTGAAAACTGTCTCTGAAATCTAGGGTGATGACTTGAGGAGTCCAGTACGCCAATTCCTCCTGAGGCCACCCAATGATAACAGAGCTTGTTGAAGTCACCTCTGTGACTACGGAGTTTACTGATGTCCCACCTAAAGACAGTACTCTGATTTTCCTCAGAAGACCTCCCGGACAGACTACAACCGACGTGTGAAATCCAACATGTCACTAATTTAACCCCAGGAGCTAGTTTTCCCGACTTGCCACATCATAGGATGGATCCTACCATGTATATTGAACTCAAATAGCAAGTTGATAAGTTGCAGTAGAGATCAAGTAACAGGGCTTTGTCCCAATAAACATTCATTTCTATGAGGACAAGTTCTGGAGTTATATCGTGACAAAGAATGTGGGTATGATCAAGAATGTTATCATATATGATCGATCCATATCCAATTTTTAAGGATGCAGCTATGAGAATATGACGTCTTACAGATTACCAACTGATCTTTCATTACTGTTAAACTTAAGGGTATATCTCCTCTGTCTTTACCTGTTTGCATACCTTTCATCTTCATTGCTAAAATAAGTAAATTGTCACATACCTTTAAGATCATCACTCTGATAATCCCTCTTGATTGAGGTCGTTTATATTGTTAATCTGATGATTCAAGTGCCTAAATCTTTAATATCCAATAGAGAGTTAAAGTTCACTAGCTATTTTTTGGAAGACTCTTTTAGCAATGATAAGCACTAAGTTAAGTTCTCTATTGCACTTCATTCTGAGTCTGCATTTTAGGCTTAAACATTTGAGTCTGCATCATATTTTATCACATACATGCAAGTTCTACACATGAGAAATTAGTGATATACTTGAACAAGTAACTCTTACTATGTTATGGTCTAATGTTCAGAAAGAATTTAAAACTATTAGTGTTGACAATTTTGTGATAGTTTGGATTCACCAAAATAGTTTTCCCAGAAAGGATAAAGATTTGCATGCCCATGGTGCTGGACTTTTTAAAATCTTAAAAGAATTTAAATTACAATACTTATGTATAGATTTGACATCAGTTCTATTTTCAATATTGAAGATTAAGTGGTTTACAAGATTTTGATTATCCATAAACTCATTGCTTGATGAACCTTACCTGAGCCAATTTTTAAGAGTCCTTCACTTCTCCACTTTCAGATATTCATCCTATATAGTAAAGAAAATTGATAACATTTTAGATGAATTTATGGTGCAAGTGGACTCTAATCTGAGATGCAAGAAACAAACAACTTATAGCAGTTCTGCAATTGACTCGACAGGGTCGAGTTCTCTCCTATCTGGGGAGAATTGATGAGAACATCACTTGTTATCTTTATTTTTTTATATTTTTCAGTTGTATGTAGTGGATAGTTTATGAGATTGTGTATTGGGTAGTTGTGTGGTAGTTGTAACTTGTAGCTTATATCTAGGCAAATGTAATTTGTGTTTGATAATGATGAAAAATTGATGAAATCTTGCATGCATCTTTCTCCTGTTCTCTCGCTTTCTCTTCTCTAGATTGAAGATGATGAATGTTTTGAAGCAAATTTTCTATCCCGCACTCTTTTTTCTCTGTCTTCTTTGTTTTTCTGATAATTCAATCTACAGATACCTCCTTTTTCCTTTCCATGTTTACTGATAACTCAGTCCATAGATTTCTTTCCCATCCTGCCTTGTCGTAAGTCCCAAGGAATCATCAGCTATCAACCATTGTAACAACAAATCAGCAAACTCATTCTCCCCATCCACTAAAACAACAAATCAGTAAGCCATGTCCTTCATTCACTGCAATAACAAATCAGCAAATCAGCAACAATAACCTATACCTCACTTCTTTCCAACAACGCGTGAGTTCCACTCTTATCTCTTCATTTACTATTCCCAAATAAAGATGTCTCATGTCTGATTTTGAAGTGACTTCATCTTCCATAGAGTACGATGATTTCACAGGCGATAAAATTACAAGACGGAATCCAAGGTTGTTATCTGTGAGTTTTATTTCAAAGTAATCTAACTATTAATGGTTTATGCATCAGTTAAATCATCTCTAAAGTATTGTCTTTATTTCATGTTGTCCACTATATCGTGAGATGTGTGAATCTGCAATTTGTAATTGCTTAGTTTTAATATTGACTTTAGAACTTACCCTGCATAATATAGGTATTATAATTAAATTTAATTGAGAATTGAAATGTTCAAACCAAGCATGCAGTACTTTGTTAAAATCTATCTGTTTGACATTGTTAGCTTTCAATTATTTTCCTGCCAAAGATCTTTTTATTTGGTGAAATAGCGAGTTTGATTATTTTCAGTGTTCTAAATCGGCCACAGCGGCTACATCGGCCGGAAAAATTTATCGGAGATGGGGATATATCGGGGATATTTTCAAAAATCGGATGTCAAAATCGGACTGTAATATACATATCTTCTTGTCTTAAATCGCATCTCAATAAGACAATATATGCATAAATTATATAAACTACATAAAACATCATACTTATATGTTTAAGATATACTTAACTTGATAACTTACTTGCATTAAGCCTATTAATCCATAATCACTATGCAAGTGTAGAATCTTCAAAATGTCACATTGCCACATCACTCGAATTACCCAAATACCTAACCTAGAAATTGGTATAAAACGCTATATCGGGTTCAAAATCGCCGAAATTGCGGCCGATATATCGGGTTCATGCCTATTTATCGGCGATTTTGGATGAAAAACGCTATATCGGCTTGGATGTGCCAAATCATTGCGACTAGGTGCCGTAAACGCAATATCAGCGCAATATCGGGGTTATATCGGGGATATTTAGAACACTGATTATATCATTGGTTCTCTACATGATACGCACTCACCATTTCACATCTAAAGATATTAGAGAAAGGAAGACTAATAAGAGAAAATAAAGCCCAGAAAAAATAAGTCAGTCAAAGGGGTTGATCTCATAAAAAAGAGATATTGAAGTCATATAGAGAAAGTCAAGAACAAGCCCATTCGAAGTAGGGAATGATTCGAAAAACTAAAGTTGTTTCTTTTGAAGAAGTTCGATTAGTGAACTGTAGGAATAAATTGAGTGTCAGAAGGCACAATTTGGGAAATTTCCAATAACACGTACACATTCAGCATAGATTCGAGATTTCAACTACATACCTTGATGTTTCCTTTGGTAAATTGTATTCTCTGCTTCGATTTCCTCTCCAAGCAAATACTCCAAGCGTTCAAATATATGCTATATGTTTTAGATGATTTCTCTTTTACTTAACATGTTCAAATATATGATTCGTGCATTTGAACATATAATGGCCATGTTTGGCAACCTTATCTTTACTATTGACATACACCATGGCCTTTCTTTTAGAATGTGACTAATTTGGTATTGGAATAGTGAGTCATTCTTATCTATATTGAATAAGTTTATGGTAATTTGACTCTTATGAGTATTTTACGTGTGACTTTAGTACGATAATAGCGTGGAGAAGCATTATTCGATGATTAAACACAAAATGAAAAGCATCAATTATACCGCTCAGAATGATGAGGCGAAGAAGAGGCCAGAGTCAGCTGAGTGTCGTTCCTTGACAACTTAGTCCCTCTGGTCCACCTCTAATCCCTCCAGAATGATGAGGCGGAGAGGCTTGGGTCGGTCAGGTGTCGTTAAAATTAACTTGGTTTCCTTGGTCTATTACACTCCTTGGGAGATGATGAAGCAAGATGAGTCACAAAAATATTAAGTATATTACACTCTTGCCTACTACTCGATAGAAAAGCTCGAGTATATTACACTCTTTGTATCCTACCAGACAGAAACATGTCGAATATATTCACTCCCTATTCCCTGCTCGATAGAAACATGTCGAGCATATTACACTACCTATACCCTGCTCAATAGAACTGGTCGAGTATATTAAACTCCTTGTACATTGTTCAATGAAACCAGGTTGAGTATACCACTCCATGCATTCTGTTAAAAAAAAAAAGCAAGATGATTATTCTAACGCTCTTGTTTTCTAGATTGACGACAAATAAAGGAAGAAGAAATTTATGCTTTAAGATTATTGGTCATCTACAACGATAAAACAATAGTTTTGTGTTCCTCGTCGAGGGTGGGGAAAGTTCTAATGAAGGCACATGAGAAATGGGGCAATAATGGTCAAATAAAAAGCACACCACTGGGAATAAGATAGAGAATTGATATGTGATGAAGATATCTTTCATTAATATGACATGAAACATTGTAAAATAAGTGTTTCCTTTACAATGAAGAATGTTTTCATTAAGGCTGTTCTTTCAAGATCTTTTCATCTATGTAGCACGGACACTTCTATCATGGAGTCGTCTCGCGTCCGAAACGTGTGACACATATCGTGTGTATTTTTAAGAATTTGCCACGTATCCACGTGTCGTGTCCATTTCAACGTTGTCGTGTCCATGCAACATAGCTTTCATTCCCCAAATCGGATCGGCGGGGTCGATGCCTCTCTGTGGTGAACTTCTGAAGCATGAATATCTTCATCGATCTCAATAGGAGTTCCTTCGCACGTAACAATGTTCAATGCCTCGATAACAAGAATGAACGTTGGATCCCTTTCGTAGATATTATCAAGCGGGGTGTAATAGCCAAGACGAAAGATATTTGGATGACATTTTGAAGCCTCAACTCGGACATTGTCGATCTAACGTTGGAATTAGCTTGCGCCCTTCGATTTTGCGGATATAAGTCTTCTCCATTTTCTCTTTAGCAGCGGCAAGAAGAGACTGATGATCATTAATCGTTTCTATACCTTCATGAATTTTGTGTTCCCTGCTAAGATGAGCTTCAAATTAGTAGACATTGTCTGTTGAAGGGTCTTATTGATGTCAATAGCATCTCAGATCTCGAGGCAATGATAACTCGACATGGTATGTTTAATCTGGCATTTCTTCAAAAAGATCCAAGATCTTCTGATCGCCTATAAAACCTTGTTTTCTTCTTGAAGGTGCTCGATTGTGTGAGTCGCGAAATTGAACTTCTTCCTGCACAGGCGACTTGCTTGACAAAGAATTAACAATGGCTAAACTCTGAACAGTAAAGATGCATCGACAAAATAATAAAGAAAAGAAGAAAAGATGGAATGAGGTGAGAGAGAGAGAGGAGAGAGAGAGAGATCATCACCTTGACCATGCTTGACCTTATGAAACTTAACTTCTCGTCAGTCGAGCAAATGGCGACGGAATGATCTGTACCAGGGGTCTGATAGCCTGTTCAATTGAAGAGGAAAGAACGGGTGCATTGAAGAGGCAGTCTCAGGCAGGTACATCAGCGTGCTACAGCGATACACGATCAATTTTGTTGACACGATCTCTGGCCGACAAACTTCGACAAATAACGAGCTTATGTCATGGAGGAGGGTGTAAACAAGAACAACATTTCTAGAGGAACAAGTGTCGTAAAGTGTTAGCAGTGACAGAGAAGGACTGCGAGGAGGACCAATCAATTGCTTATCCCTTGACGTGGTGGTGGAAGCTATTCTTTGATCCAGCGAATTGGAACTCCCACGTTGTGTTTGCTTCTTTTGAGAGCCCTATCTATGGGAGGAAAATCGTGAATCGTGATCTCGTCTAAGCCGATGGGTAAGATAGATAATTCTTAACAAGGAACCCTTCTTTGCAGAGCTGGCTGGATGTCGAGGGAGGTACTCTATAAAGCTTTTAATGAATTTTCCTGAACTTGAGAAAGGGGTGGAAGGTTTTCTTTATTACAGAGACCCAGGATAACATGATCAGGAGCTGCTCTCTACTGAAAGGACTTCAACCATCCAAAGCCATTGAAGTATCAGCACAGCAAAGACGAACAAAAAAAAAAAAGTAAAAAGCTTCCTTGTCAGCATTAGAAGATACTTGAAGAGGTCTGTTTGTTCAACCGGAAAGAAGTCAAAAACTTCTAGATCCACGGCACATGCTTCCAAATAATAAAACTGAAGCAAGATAGAAGGGTCTATTATTACTTGAGGTTCAGAACAAAGGGGCGCAAGCAAAATCCTGACATTATCCTATAAGCATTTGGGCAAAACTGAGCAGGTAGAAGGCTGTAGGAATTAAATAAGAGGTTTAGATAAGAAGAAAAAGGAGGACGAAGACCATAGGCAAAACAGTTGGAATAAACTTTTGATTTTAAGGTTCTATTACCCTACTGAATTCATCCGCGAAAACCAGGTCTATATCTTCTCGGACGTCGTATTTCTTGCGAATCTTAGTAAGTTCTTCCTTTTTTCCTTGATTCTCAAAGCAATGGGAAACAAGGTAGGCGACGGAATGAGCATCGGTTGACGCCGTGAAGAAACAAGAAAACGAAGGAAAAGATAAGGGAAAATTAAGAGACGTGAAAACCTTCTGTATAAAGTGCAAGGGACGACGTATCAGCACAAGACGTAAGCAATTGTTCAGATCTTAAAGGGTTGATTCTTAATACTTCTTCGCTCAATACCACCGGATAAGAGTAGTTCAAGTCAACCTCAACGTGGAGGCATAGGATGGTAAAGGATTGATCATAAGGGTCTGCTAGAAGGAACAGTATTGAAGGGGGCACCTTTTGAGCAAGACAAGA